>UCOJ01000730.1:0-70210 GCA_900474305.1 Cecidostiba fungosa
GAATTACTGTGTAGGATTTATTTGTGTAGTTAATTACGCATGTGTAGAGTATTTTTGTGTACAGTTTGTTCGGTGTCAAATAAAGCAGCAGCAGCTACAAGTTAACAGCACTTGGCTCTCGACTTTATCAAAAGGAATAGAATGTATAAAACTACATCCCGAAAAAAGATCAAATGCTGAATATCAACAGTTTTTCGTTAATGTAATTCGCGAAGAAAAATAAGCTCTCCTGTACGGAATCGCTTTTATCAAGAAAAATGGGACAATATAGAGAAGCAACGAGAAGGTCTTACAGAAGTCACGCGAATCTTGGATTTGATAAAACTCCAGAAAAGTCGCTGCTGCACACGATAACAACGCCGGAGTCTTTCAATTTCAATTAAAAGCTCTGAAGGAAATTTTTAAAGAAGACAATCGGTTTACGGTGTAAAAGCTTCTTTAACTACAATTCAAGCAGGATTGGCTATTTATATAACTTGACCCTTTAATAATAGCATTAAACTATGAAATGAGTATAGTAATTGTTATTTGTTACCACATAATAGTGAGTCAATTTAGCGTCGGCGTATATAAACCACTCGATCTAATGAAATACGTAGTTATACATATACTGTACATATTAATATGCCTTTTGGTTTATGTATTAACCCTTCTACTATACTGTACTGTCCCAATCATCGACTTGTTTAGATTGACATGTGATTAATTTACATGACGTGCAAATACTTTTTCTTTTATATATAAACAATAATATCATCAAAATTTCCAAATACAATTTGATACGCATACAATTCAGTGGCCGTCGCATATCAGAGCAGTCTATTCACTCATTCACCACGAGGTTTGCGCTTTGTCAAATCGACAATAGGAAGTCTAGCACAGATCCTCTCTGCTCTCTCCGCACACTGAATGTAGGAAAATGAATATCAGACGCCATAGATATTCAGCGCGTCAAAATTTGCGACGGAAAGTTTTGAAATTCCACTACCGTTTACACTATTGAAGAAAAGCTTGATTTCGTCAATTGTCCCTTCCATATATCCTCTATTCCAGCTTCATCCGGTCCATTATTCACTGCGTCAATCGGAATTTCGCAAACCATCAATTTAGCCATATGAAATGCAAAATAAATAATCCCAAGCGCTTCTCTGTCCTAACTGATTTAATATAGCCGACGGATTTACTGGAGAACAAATAGAGACAGAAAAGGCGGTTCTGCAAACTGTCAGTACCGCGAAAGAGAACATAAACAACGGAACTTTTTCAGTGTGTATAGTGGACCTGTACATCAGTATAGTATATACATACCGGGCTGGACACTCGTGCCATTTTTGCATTCCTGTGCATGTTCCTGAAGGATTTTTGCCTGAATGCTTGGACTATTGTAGTCGACATCCTCCTGAAACACGGAAATAATGCGGTGCGTTATATAACAGGTATATATTGCGTGTTTTTTTTTTATCATTTGAGAATCTTACAATGCGTTGTATTATATAAAGAAATAATATTGTCCGTATTAAAGTATTACATCGAATTCATTTTGTTGGTAACCAGATCGTATTTTCATTTTCAATATTTCCACAAATTGAAAGCGTTTGTATAACGCATGCAAATATCAGGTTACATACACAAGCATAAAAAGTAAACAAGTCGAATATTGTTACGATACACCTCCACGTAAAAACGAGCTCAAAATTTCAATTCCACAACCCAGGTTTTTCAAAATCAAATTCACCCTCCAGCAGAAACTCGCAAACCAATACTGAAAAGAACCTCGCTCTTTTGCATTCAACGTATAAACCAGCAACCCACGGACACACTTTGATCGACGAACGATAAGGCGAGGACATACAAACTGGTATATATATATATAAACTTTTTCTCGCGTCGCGTTGTCGGGGCTACTGAACTTGGTTAAAAAGTTGGCGAGCGCAGGAAAACACGACTGCCGTTCTCTCTCCAGGGATGGCACGCGGAGATTCAATAAAGTCGAAGCTCGCTATGGCATGTGGAAACTCTCGACTTCGCCTAATTTCATTATAACTATACGTGATCTGCAATGGGCGAGTCGTCTGTGTGTACATATGCGGGTAGTCGCATATATAGAGACTATACCTGCAGTGTCTGATGAATCGCATTGATGCATCATTAGCAGCTTTGGGTTTGTTGAAGGAATTTATTGGGGAGTTAAAGTTTCGAATAAGCTAACATAATATACCAGAGCTGATAAACAATAGTCGAGGATTTTAAAAAAGCGAGCAAGAAGAGAACTTCGACCACTACAGCTCGATCATTATTATAGTATTTCATTGTTCGCAGCCGTTTTGGTTGATGTGAAATCGTATAAAAAAGATCAGCAGACGTTTGTACAAAAAATCGCGCGAAACAGACGGCAAAGAGAGAGAAAAAAACTAAAGTCCTTTTTTCGGGTCTCTCCGCTCTTTATCGAGAGGTATATTATATAGTCGAACGCTTATATCCATATAATCCGGGGGTCGGCAACTCGCGGTACAATCGATGGCACTATACAGCCGAGATATGAAAGAGATGATCGTCTCTCGGGAGCGAATGGAATGGAAGTATATATGTGCGTATACCTATATCTGCGTGAGAACTTTTTTCGCTTATATAGACGTACCAGCGGACTTTTATGCGCTGCTGAACTTGTATGCGTGTTATGGGAAATCACACGCTACTGTGTAATGTCTCATTATTATGCGAGAGAGCTTTCTGGGTTATGCGATTTTCCTTTGATACGAGTGTTGAAATCGATATCATGAATGATATTTCGTTGTTTTATGTCTTTTTCGCTGGTTTTACAATGCTGCTAAAACTCTGATGTGAGTTATAAAGTATTCTCTTTTTGAAAAATAGTAACAAGATTTTGTATTATACATAAGTATACACGTTGCAAATTAATATTGAAAATCCGTTGAAAGTTTCAACGCTGTCCTTTAACCTAAAACTTTTTATAAAAAAAACCTTTCAAACAAAATTACACTGCATCACACATTACTATCAACGTGTCCCATCATATCAACCCACAAGTGTCATCTCCTGTCAGGCTCGCTCGCAGATAAAAGGTAAATTACCTAGCTCCCTCGGCAACTTTCTTGAGATTAAAAAATCTCACCTCCTCGTATACTCATATATACTCTCCCCGCGCAAGTAGAAACTTTGCAGCCGCACGTCGTACAGGGAAAGAATTCACGAGGCGCCAAGAAGTAAAGTTCGAGGGATGGAAAACTCGCTCCAAAAGCGACTCGTCGTCAACTCTCACCTAGCCACATCCGAGCTGACAGTTATTGTGTTTGCGGCTAGACTGTTGCAAGTTTTGAAATTGGATAGGGGTTGTTGTGTGTGTGTGTACAACGTGTGTCGTGGTCGCGAATTTATGTCGAGATCTTGTTGGGAATTTTCGGTTTTTGCAGGAATGAATGGCTTTTACGAGAATGTAGAACGGATACATTAACGATGTGTTTGCTGTGCTTGTATATTATGTAGGAGAGTTTGTAGATTATATTCTGGTTTTAAGCTGCTATTACTTCATTATAAGCGCTCATTGCAGAGTTGGAACTGTTTTCATTCTATTAGAGCATAAGAGGAGGAGAACAAGGCTGTTGCATGCAACGTAAACGTTTATTCAAATGAAGAACTCTTCGCTATTACACTTTCTATGTCGTCTATGTTTTAAAAAAATCCATTTCCACACAATTCTCACCACTACTACATCTGCATGATAATTTTCTCGAACTTTTTGAAGACTCGTCGAAAAGAGATTTAAAGTCTCCACACACTGAACTCAACTTCGCGCTATAGTCCTCTAATCTTCTATCTCTCCCTCTCCTGCACCCCGACCTGCAATTAATTTCCTCTTTACTCGCTGCGCGTTATGGCTATTATGGTTAACGACGAGAGCTGGAGGTGTAGAGGACAGCGAAACTCGTCAGGCCTTCGTAAACGACGTGCAATTCTCTCACTCTGTAGTGTATACGGTATAAACATACGAGACCTGTCAGCGAGGGACTGCGAATGCAGATGATGGACTGTGCATAAACGGAAGATAGTGCTTTTGGGTAATTGTTTTGATTGTTTCGAAATTTCATTGTATGGAGTATTTAATATCATCAGATTTTTCATCGCTTTTATTCCAGTTGAATTAATTTGTCGCTTTGATCCTTGCATGCGTCATCAGTTCTAATATAGAGCCGAATTGAAGTGAATATACGTATGTAATTGTATATAAATGACATTCAAAGTTATTAAAGTCAATGTCAGCGCTGCTGTGCAGTTGAAATTAGTTCAGTTGATTTTGCAAAAGTTGGAAACTCGTGTTGGCGACAATAATATTCCGTTATCCAGTGTTTGTGCTCTGCAATTCCTGTAATATGGTCATCTCAACTTTATTAACACGGAAACGCGGAAATAGTCGTAACGTGGCATAGCCAGTTAAGCCGAGAGTAGTAGATGATAAATGTAATTTCATTGAACTCGCGTCAAATGAATTTTGAATGGCACCGCTGAGATATGCATTGGAATGCACAAAATTGCCGATTATTATTATTTAATCAAATCGCACACGTCCTTATCTGCCATTGAAAGAGACATCGAAACCCTTTTACAATATATATATATATAATATTTACAATCAGTCGTGCATCACGCGTTTGTGTTTACATAAGCTCCGAGATATAGAGATCCGCACCGATGTTATCGACACAAAGTTTCTTTTATACAAGGCAGATGAGATACCGATCCCGATTATCATGTAGAGATATAATAGCCGATACCGATATTATAAATTCAGATATATATATACCAGATACAAATTTTATCGGACATCAAATCCAATTTCCATCTTTTACTATTAAGTTCAGTAAAAGACTCGATTTGCTCCATTCGAAATTAAGCGCGCAGAAATTAAAACTTTTTACAGCCGCGCGATAAACTTATAAGATAATAGCCGCGAGCACACTTGAACTGGGGGAGACACAAAAAATAAAAGAGTCGTTATAATTGCCGGTAGAATTTCGGTTCATAATCCGCGCTCGTATATGGCCACTGCGGTTTTTTGCTATAACATTCGGAGGCAGTAAAAATGAAAAAAATAAGGATGAGCCGGTAAGTAATTAGAACTTTCGTCTGGTATATACATTTCGGGAAATAAAACAAAGGTATCCTCCGATTTAACGAGGATTATGAAGAATTAATAAAAGCGAATGCTACACGAACGTGAACAATTTTAGTTGGCGAATAATAAACGGAATGGATTACACGAAAAGTGGTATAATACGGGTTTCTTTTAGGACTGATAATTAGATTATTGCGTTCAAAGATATATTCGACGTCCAATTCGTGAAAACTGCGCGGATCATTTTTATCGCGATTTAATAACAGAAATTCATTGGCTGTTTATTAATTAAACGAAAAGTGAAGAGTATAAAACCATCATGTAAAGTTTCAATTAAATCAGTGTATATAAATGTAGGTCATGTTTTATATATCAGAACCAATATATGTACGAACTCGATCGGAGAATTCATATATACCTCAGGATATCTAAATATTTATTTATTTATTGATTTATTTACCAACCCGTATACCCTTTACGGGTTTTTACGGGAGCATCCTTACCACCTCTGTGTAAGGATGCTTGATATCTAAATAATATTATACTAAATCTTAGCGTACAATTAACAGGTCACAAACGAGGAACCGTCACATTGGTTTTTCCTATTTGTCATCAATATAATAGACATTCGATCGACGAATGTCTATTGTATTGATGACAAATAGGAAAAACCGTTCCTCGTTTGTGACTTGCTTTGCGGTCATTCGATCCATTATCAATATAATAGAAATTACCGTAGACATATATTCTTTGCGTTTACAAAAGCAACGCAGTATGTGATAAACGAATTAATCGAGATAACCCAAAAAGCCTCCTAAATAATAGTTCGGGAGCACCACCAGGAGTCTGCTATGCAAAAATTAATATTGAAGGTCGCCGTGATATCATAGTTGTTTTTTTTTTATAGATTCTGCTATGGTCACCTGTAAAAATTTGCTCTAAAACGGCCTCTCTATAAAATGCTCAGCTAAACATTTTTTGTGCGTTACTCAACAATTGCGCGCTCTCGGCTATAAGAAAACAGGTGATAGCTTTTTATAGCCTCTGAAAATAAGCTATAAATTCAAATCTAGGGGGGTGAAAGTCTATAAAAACCACTATAACATTACGGAAACCTTCAATATATTAATTTTTGCCTAGCAGACCACCCGGGGGTGCTTCCGGACTATAATTAATTATCCCCTATAAACCATATTGAAAAAAAGAGTGAGAAAGAATAGGTATACAAGTACCAGGTAATACACTCCCAGGCTGCGTGCGTTCTCACATATTAGCTAATCGAGGAAAGATTTTTACCTTGAGGATCGATTTTTAATTACGAAGATGAAAAGTATTATAGTCGACCGAGCGACAAGAATCTCTATTTCGAAATCTCAAGGGGCAGCACCTGATCATTGTCATATCCATTTCGGGCCAAAAGTCTATTATGATTAAGAGGCACCTATATACTTACACACTTACACACGCGTTGTTGATCGGCCAACTCGATTAGATTAGATTCTGCGTGTCATGTGCCTCTTGGATATCGTCGGCGTCTTTTTTTTCGGGACACACGTGCTGTAGCTGTTGTTGTTGCCTAATATAGTATATATAATACACGTAACCGATTAGCCGACGATGTAATTCCCGAAATGTGCATAGTCGAGAGCGCGGAACTGTTGACGTTACTTTACGAGAGTGTATATATGGGAGGGGGATAGAATTAGCCCAGTATATAGTATACGCCGACGAGATGTTTATTGGCCGGTGGGTACTTCGTTTTTATTGTGCAGAGAGGGAAAGTGTAGCTTTTCGGGGTCGAAATTGCGCTGAGCATTTTTAGTGATTATGATCAGGCGCTTGCAAGCACGTGCGCTATTATCTGCTATATATATCTATAGTGAATGGATAGTTTCGAAGAGTTGTATAACTTGCTGGTTACCGTTTCTAACAAGGTTAAAATAATACCATCAAAGCTTCAATAATTCATACAAGATATATCTTCTTTGAAAAAAAAATGTACCCACATCGATATTATAATCCTCGAATTTCCAGATATCATCCCCCTTTAAGCTGGCCACTCCAGCCGAGTCACAAGACACCGAGATATAATATAAAACCGCCCGCAGCAGCCTCGTCTTCATCCCTCTCTGATGCTGCCGTATATGTATAGTATATATATAATTTTCCACAGTGACACGCGATGATGAATCGCCTTGTCGCGGCGCAGCTGTAAATCATTAAGCGGAATTCAGCGGCCCATCAATGGAGCTTTTATCGGTATCGCTAATTATTTACCCCGAGTATATATCGCAGGGTTGGCGTGTAATCGTATACCGCCTTTCGCTGCTACTGATGCGGGGCTAATCAATATCACACGTTGCCGTCAACTCGGGTTTACTCAGTTTAACAGCCGTCACTTTGATGCGTGTCGTTCAAGAGTGGGTTGGTATTACGTATTTTCGAGCTGAGATGTGTGACTCCGATGTGTTTTGAATAAATTGTTTTACAAAGATTTAGATAAGATATAGTGTCGTTAACTGTACATTCGTGTGATTTTTTTTTATTATAATTATTAATCTATACCGCAGGAAATTTTATTACATAATTCGATCTATAGTCTAGCTCTACATCGTTTTACATTTCAATCATTTTATTTCAATTCAATTGATCTGTATACCACAGAGTCGTTGTATTGCTTCAATGCAATCAAATCAATTAAACGTCACCGACAACAGAATAACGAATCTTTATTGCATCATACTCCTAACAGAATTCAAAACACGTTTTTCCATTTCGTCGTTCTATCGCGATTGTAGTAGTTTCTTTTAAAAATTCGTCAAAGGCTGATGACGGTGTTTACGGCTGTCCCGAACATCGATGAAAACTCTCGTCGTGCTTAATTGCTTTATATAGAGGCTGACGCACGACAGAGGAGTATAGATAGGTATACGATGCACAGGATAAAACAACGAACTGTCCTTAAAAAGTTTTGGAACAAGCGGTCGAAGCATGTCGACGTCGGTGATGTAGTTAAATTGTAATTGAAATTCAATCAATAGCTAACCATATCTTCTCGTTATAGGGAAAGCATTTAGACACGTTTTTAGCAAAGGTTGACACTAACTGCTCACACTGATAGTATTAACGCCGTGTGTAGGTTGTCGTTTTAGAAAAAAATAAATTCTACGCTGTTATGTAAAAAGACATAAGTATGTTTAATTTGACGAGGTATGAATTAAGGCGCACCTTTTCAATCTACTTCAAGTTTTTATGGTGAAACTGAAGAATGTTTTTCAAGAGACTTCGTGGCTGCCGCTGCATTCGAGTGGAAGCAAAAAGCTGTGAATAATGAGAATTTGATGAAAAAGCCTCTTGCAGCTCCTTTCCAACATTGAACCATTCATGTATACTGAGCGGCAGCAACAGGTATGCAATTTCATCCTTTTCATCATTCAAATCTTTTGCTCGTATCGATTTTACCCCGGCGATTCTGCGCGTTCGTTCTTCAATATATTTTGTGAATATAGTAGCTGAGCATTTCAAGGCATGAGTCAACCTTATTGAAAGAAATTTTAACTTTTAAGCCATTATAATTGCCGTGAAGAACCAGATACATTATATTATCTGGAAGAACTTCTCGGAAATCCTTTTCTTCGCCTACAATAGCGCACAATATAACGATTCTTTCTATATATCTCTATATAGGAAGATTGATTGCCCGCAGACGAAGTAGAGAATGGACTCGAGCAATGGACTGTAATTGGTCGAAATTGTTTCCTCCCTACGGTTATGACCAGAAAGTCGAATGTCGAAGAAGTCTGAAAGCGGTCACGCATCATGATGTGGAAAGTAGTGAAGTAGACAATCCGGTAAAAATATGTCTTCTTCAATCCGCGGCGCACGTGAGGCGATTTATCAAAAGAGAGGAGGGCAATTCAGGCTCCTCATTTCTTCAATTTCTATATGTGATACCGAGGCATTTTTAGAAAGCGCAGCACACACACGTCTCTTTTTCTCGAGGCACGTGGAGGCAGTTATTCCGCTCGGCAGAGGCAAAGGGGCTCTTGAATATTTTATTAATTCATACGTGCGCTCTTTTGTGCGCATCTACTACACGTTTTTGAAGATTTAAATATATTATATATATATAAAATTCCTTTGTTGAAACATCGATAATGTGCTCTATCTTTTTCTCGAGCAGGACCGAAATCCATTTCACGTTATCCAATTACTTTAGCGATGCAGCTGATGCACCTATATATACCGATATTATTCACGGTTTCTTGAATTTTCAAAGAGAGGGGGTGTGCAATTTATTTCCTTCTTTCCTCTGAAGAGAACATAAATCGAGCAAGCATTTTTATTTTTACTCGCAGAGCATTGGATTTCTCTGTGCATAGCCAGATTTTCACCGACAAAGGATTACATTATCTCTGCTCGACAGCCGTAAAGAGCCGTCGGGCATAAATTCTCCATATACACACACACACTCTCTATTTCCGGGATGTCACCTCGACGCCTACAAACCTCATCCTCCGTGGTTGTTTCAAAGTGTTTATAATATACAGATCTACTCCTCCGCAGATCTTATAATATTGTAGTAGTCGAAGGAGAAAAAACCACCCAAGTCGTCTCTGAAACTATATATACATGTAACGCGCATTTGCTGACACGTGGTTCGAGCGCGTAATTTGCGGATAGCGGCGCTCGGGGGTGCGTCCGATCAAACAATTAACCGAAGAGCATCGGCCGTTCTATATTTTTTTTTCTTCCTCTGAAGAAAGTATTAGGTGTAGAGCGATGTGGTGGAGTGATGAATATAACGGGATGATGGTAGAAGCGAGCTTTGTTTCATCAGATGATAGGAGGTGACTAGGAAGGAAGGGTGAGCTTATTATTGGGAGATGTATTGGGTTATTACTTATTGGCTCTAATGGCGTGAGTGGAATTTCAGCCGATTCGATTCTGGCTTTTCGAGAAATAAAAGCCGTGATCGATGAATACAGATAACGCTCTTCGATGTGATTCCATTGTTATTGCTTTTTTTATTATACCTATAATACTTTTGCGATTGTTCATGACGACATGTTTATCAAAA
The DNA here is from genome assembly GCA_900474305.1 of Cecidostiba fungosa. Lineage (NCBI taxonomy): Eukaryota > Metazoa > Arthropoda > Insecta > Hymenoptera > Pteromalidae > Cecidostiba > Cecidostiba fungosa. The sequence continues at coordinate 10,212 of UCOJ01000730.1, forward strand.
ATAATATTTTAATCAAATATATTAGTTAATAAGAGTTTTATAAATTATAAGAACGTTTAACGACGTAGCTCGAGTTCAAAAGGCTATAGGAACTTTTTGATCAACGAAGCAGCAGCAGCGAACTCGAGCTCTCTTTATAAAATCGAAGCAATTTTATCGAAAGTTGGTGTAGAAAGAAGAAGAGTGCAGTTTTCCATTATATTTTCCCATAAAAGTTTCCATCGTATCCATTCGTATCTCAGCGATTGCTCACATCGAAGTATTGCGAGTCCAACACTCAGCAACGTATTATGATAAACGCACGCCCATTTCGCCACTCCCTTATATACTTGTTAATTAATATCTCTCCCAGTTAATACCCTTCGATTATCCCACAATCAGTCCCAACCCATTAGCTCTTGAATCCTTACATAAACGTTCATCGAACACCATTATATCGCATCGTCGAACCCAATAATAATTCATCTCGCCATATACCAAAACTATATACAGCTTATACAATATATAACGACACTAAACTCTCCGTAATTTTTCCCATCGACACGCAAAGCTCTTTGCAAATTGTGTTCGCGCCTGCGGTATAAAAAAAACTCTCTTTTTCTGTAATCCAAGTTGTAGGTATCGCTGTACAAAGCCGCAATCTCCCAAGCAGCGGATTACCTATACTCTCTCTTTTTTTCTCTCTGCTCGCCTATAGTAATTTATCAAGAACCCATCGATCATTCTTCAAAGCACACGAGTGCATGCGGTGCAACGCAGAGTCATGATGTTTATTGGATCTATATAAACACAGGGCTACACACTACTTGACCAATCAGTCGACCTATTTCTTTCCGTCATTAACCGACGACTATCTGCAATAAGAGATAGAGACACAGACAGCACGCGGATCGAGCTATATATAACGCACATAAGAGAGAAAACAGAGGGAAGCCCCGGGGCGCATTTGCGGCTTCGTCAATCCTATATATCGCCCACGCGCAGCACACTGCGCCGCCAAAACTCTATGCAAAATCTAGAAGCTATTATATATATATACTGAGCCAGCTTTCGAAGATCGAGAAAGCAATGGGTGTAGAGACACGAGGTATATACGAAACGTAGCACACAGGTATATATTATATAATATAGCGCAATTATCCGATTAGATTGCTCTACCTAGCTTGAATTCGGCATAATTAATACCTTCTGAGCGTGAGCGCAGGTGGAGATACGCGGAATTTCTGCGTTGTCTCAGCTGATTAGGAATGCACGAGCGGTGTATTCCAATCGTAATTTCTACGGATTTACATTCGGCGAACTCTGTTCGATTTGTGTGTGTGTGCGGTTGGGCGATTAATCTTCGTAAAAAAATGTGTAATAAATTGAATAACACTGTAGCCATTCTTTGTCGTCTACCCGAGCGTTTCATATCCTGTACGTCTTCAATATATACCAGCAAGAGTAGAGATATTTTAAATACACACGAATACTCGGGATGTGTATTCGAAGAAAATCGAGCCCTTTACTGCGTTTGAAACATGTCGCACACATGATACAGCAAGAGGAAAAATGTATTCCGCGAATATAAGAGCAAAGTTGTTTCGCCTTTGTTGCCAAGGACTATTTTATATTACATCGACGAAAGGGTCTTCATCTTCTTCTTCGTCCGTACGTTAAAAGCGAGCGATCTCAGCATTTATCATCTCGAAACTCCCGAAAAAGTCAACCCTTTTACTCTCGAGTATGGACACTCCAGAACTTATTGTATACTTTTCGAGTGTACTGGCCTATAATTTGTCTTCTGTTAACTCTGCGCAGCTGCCCACACTAGATAAAATTCAAATATGCTTATAGCAGCTTCAGAGGATTTGATGTGTATACCTACGCACGTGCACCTCTCGAAGAGCTTATAGGTTTGGAGCTTATCAATTAATACTGCATCGGATTTATACTTGGCCATTACATGAACTTGCTGCGCGGGATGTGATATGGGCAAACATGAGCGAATAAGCCGATTGAAAAGTCGGAGGTGATTTCGCACTTTTATTTTTCAGAGTTAAAAGCTCACGTTGTGTATTTTCCTTTGGCGAAATTGGATATTGAGGGAAATTTAATATATCCGTTGAGAAACAAGAAACGCAAAGCTCTGAGATATATATTGTAGTCAAGGTAATGATAATATTCATTTTGCAGCGCTATTGTTTTCCTAACAATTACGAGGCGCGAGAACTCATCGATTTTCCTGTCTGAAAAGAAAAACTTATTACCCCGTCATAGCTCTGTTTTCTTAACACACTTGCGTATCCGATGTCTTCGCTTGAAGCTAAACAAATCTTCATTATACCTCGTCCCGGTTATATTATATTATTATAGTCGTACATATACCTGTATATCCGCACCTGTCAGGAAAAAAGAATACAACATCCCGATTTTTTCTGCAAAATTCTCACGTGTACAACGCGGTGCGAATGAAAAATGCTTCATGTGCGCCGTTTGCTCTGCAGCAATAGTACAAGGGGGTGGAGAAAACTCTATATACACGCCGCGGCATATTTCCTGAGAGCTGCACTCATCATAACTCAGTTTCCTCGCTGTGGGCGTAAAACGTGATTAATATACCTGCGCATAACATTTGCATTTTTCCGTCAAAACGCTTGAGGAGATCGAGTTGAGAGAGAGAAGAGCTTTTAGTTAAAGTTGAAAGTTTGCTCTGCTAATACGAAGCTACAAGGCCATCTTTTGCACCGGAATCATGTCTATAACAACGGATGATATACTTGTCTGCTAATTGATAGTTATATAGCCTGAGAATTAATTACTTGTACGAGATGTGTTTATTTATGAACTTGCAAGGATGTTAAAATTGTATAATTTGTTATATACTGAAGTAAAACTGATATATAAATAGCTGCGAATTAGCTGCGTTTACTCTCTCGTCAACTTACGCACAATCAACAAGTCGAAACTATATATAAGCGACTTCTTCACTGCACTCTCTCTCTCTCACACACATACGCGCATCCTCTCGAAACTTGTTTCGAGCCTCCCACCTGCTTACCAATTTAAATGAGTCTCACAATAGCCTCGAGTTCGTTTCAGTACCGCCTCTTCGAGTTTAAACAGCCAATCCTAAAAAATAATCACCGACTAGCTCCTCTCGTCGTCGACGTTTAATTGTTACCGCTCGAGTGTTTCCGATTTTTCGGAGCCAATGGCAAAGGGCACCCAAAGCGAGAGCCCAAGTTATTTCGCGCTGTTATAACAAGGTAGACGTTAGTCTCAAAGCTATCGTTTACAAACGAAAATCTAAATCGATGCTCAAAAGTGATCACGCGGAAAGAAGAAGAGCTGAGAAATTGTATACACCTACATTACTCCACGTGTTTTTGTAAAGAGCGAGAGAGATTGTTATACTCCTCCGCAGCTCTTTCATCTCTCGTATTCCAATTAATTAAGTCCGGAACTACTGCTGATGGCACAGCAGCGGATTTTCGCTCCTCGTACCACGTCGAAAAGACAGATGCGCTATAATAGTCGGGAACACATATTTTTGTTTGGGCGTAGGAGAGCGAGTGCTTCAATCGACGATAAATCGACTGCTAGCTTCTAATTGGAGAACACAAGCGCGCGAAACACAGTATACGCTCTGTTGTGTGAGAATATATAGGCAACTCATGAACGATCGTTTGTCTCTTTTGTGTACCAGCTGCGTTGGCGCGAGCTTTTTTGTGATTCTATATCTATTGTTTTCTGATTACTTTGCTGGCTGTAAAGTTACGTTGCAGCTGACTGGGGTTATTGTGTGTGTGTGTGTATACACCGAAAGAAATCTGGAATTCAGAGACTATGCCAACTTTTTTGTTTCTGCGGAAAGCTTTGGAAAGAGTAAGTTGTAGTTCTTCCAATATTGATTTCTTGGACTGCCGAACTATATTAGAGCGACTCCTCGACGAATCTCGGTCGAATGCGACTATATACTTATATCGAACTGGGAGTCTCGCACTATTCCCAACGGGATCGACACTATCGCGATGTCATAGGTCATAGGTCTGGTCGTGTCCTCGTGCGCGTTCGATTTATAACTTTTTATCTATTGCATATAGGGACTTGAAATTATTCACCTACTATTGTTACTACATAGGTGTATTTCCTATGACATCATATGCATAAGTAATATTTTATACTAACCGGGGTTAGTATATTGAACATTTCCGACCACAAAACTCGCCTATAATAGTTAAAACCCGCGAATATTTTGCTGTAACCCATACCCCACTTTTAGCGCTTCTGCCCCACCTTCAACGTTGTGAGTATTAGTGACTCCCGGTTCGGTATATAAGTGATCGCATTCGACCGAGATTCGTTGAAGGGTCACGCACGAGTTTGGTAGTCCAAGAAATCAATATTGGAAGAACCACAACTTAATCTCTCCAGAAGTGTCACAAACAAAGAAATTGGGAGTCTCTGACTTCCAGATTTCTTTTGGTATTGTGGATCAAGTGCAGTCAATGAGGTAAGATGAACATCAAAAAATAAGAATATTAATCTAGATAAAAATGTACCGAAAAATTGGTTTCAATTTTTAAAACTATTAAGGAACGATATCATATTTTCTCAATTTTTTTACTTTTTGAGTTTAGGAATTCATGCATATTGTTTGTAGAAGTTTCGAACGAAAACGAACATCCAATCAGAGAACGAATAGAATGATTCACATATGTCACTTTTAGAGTAGGAGATATCAAAGTCAAAACATTCCTTTGAGACGAGCACATATAATGAACCAGATTTGTGGGTGGATGAATTTAATACGAATGTATACATAAATGTTACAACTGATTCAAAGCGGTTGGATCCCTCAACGACGAATTCATTATCCCCGAACTTGTAAAACATGGAATTGAGTAATGACCGCATCTCATTAAGCGCGATTATGGTCAATCTACGTTAATCCTCTGCCTGAGTGGAAATAAATTCCCATTTACATTGATTCGAGAGCCAAAGACTGTATGGGGGATATGAGAGCGGGCTATGTAAGTGAGCTTTTTAGGATTTCCTTCACTTATAACTACTTAACATCTTATTTGCATAGAAATTGAAAGCTTGACATATACAGTATAGAAATAATACAATTTACGTTATCCAGTAACAATCAATGGCAAAAGTATTATTTAACTGTTGGCAGCGTTTTCTCCAACAAAAGTCATTGCTAAATTGGAAAACTTTCCTTGCCGAGCACCTCTGATTTCTTCATCATCAAATATAGCATCTGGAAAACTAGTTAGTCTGCATCGAATGCGACACAAGCAACGTTCCATTAAACAATCCCAAAGTTGTATATATATGTACAAAAGACTCGTGGATTTTACAGAAACTTTTTGCTAGCGGCATCCAGTATTCTTTCGCTCTAATCGAGAAGCCTCAAGGAGGATTTAACTTCGGAAAATCTGTTTTCCCTCGTGTCGGTCTCTACAAGCATTAAACATGCGTCTTTCCGCGCACAAGTTCGTTTAATGTCAGAATAAAAAAGAATAAGAAACTTCTCAAATGATATATACGCGAATGTGTAACTCTGCGGCATCGATCATAAAACTCTTTAGAAACGGGAGACCAATCCCATATATCTCTCGTGAACGTTATTACAAATGAAAAGTCCGAAGAATAAAAGAGAGCACGAACGTCCTCTTCGGATAAGAACAGCAAAGAAAACGGTTAATCTCTGGAATATAATAGCAGTAGCAGTAGACAATCGCAGGAACGTTCTGTGTGTGTGTGTGTGCGCGCGCGTGTGGACGATGCGCCACGCAGCTCGTCAATTTGCGCGAATTAATTGCGATCGAAGTTCTGATGTCGCCGAGAAGTTATTTCAGGATTACGGAGCGACAGGGTTAACGATGTAGAAACAGCGTCATCTGATAGTGCGCTAAACGAAAGGCGTAGTTGATACGGCAACATGCTGATCTATACTTCGAGCTTTCTTTTAAGTCAGTCTCTATATGATGGTGTTTGCTGATGGATTGACTTTATCTGTATCTGGGTCTAGTTAAATAGAGTGTAATATACACTTTAAACTTATTTATAAGTCTGAAATGACAGCGAAAATATTTTTTGAAACGCGTTCATTAGTGAAACAAAAGCTGTGGGAAGTTATAATTGTTTCGGTGTCTACAGTGGAACTCTGTTGATTAATTAGAAAATGTGGACGACCAAGTATTATAAGTGATAGGTGGAATTAGTTATTGGACAACTCGTAAAGCTAATGATTAAGTAAATTATCCACGTTAATCGAAAAATTAATTATACACCCGACTAATCCATTTACCTTTGTTTTCAATTTTTAAACTCTCGCGCAAGAGTATATACTGCACACCTATATAGTATGCATCAAAGTTATGAGTATTTACAGGACTTTGACGAATGGCATCGCGCTTTGCCAAAGCACATAATGCCCCAAGATTAACGGCTTATGAGATTAAACTGGAAAGCTTAAGGTCTTTGCCATTAGTTACCGAAATGAATTCCCGCGATCTAAATTCGCGTTTTCCGAGTTTCTCATTAAGCATTTCTTTCCTTCTTTAGTTAGAACCTGTACACACGCGAACTTCAGTGTAAAAGGCAAAAATCAAGATAATGAGATTTTTTTGCGCGCCAGAGTATCGGCGACAGTCCGGAGCCATCGGAACCCACATTTGATCCGGGAAACAAACGACGTTGTACGTCGCTCGCAATTTCCGGGTAAAACCTGTAATCATTTCCTCAGCTATTAGTAGCTGCAACCCTTTAAATTTTCCGAAGAAGACGATCGAGATTAATACAGTTCGCTGTTGAATCAACTTACCATATAAATAATAGTTCGAAAAAAGATGCAAATGACTTTTGCAAAATTTATGCGCGAGAGCTGAAAAATAATGCGCCCTTATTTCATTACACCCTGTCTGAAGAAAAAGGAGATGATTTCATTAAGGGAAGGTGTACCTATATAGTACACGGCAGTCACGTCTGTATTCGATTTTTCCATGAGTTTTATACAACCGACGGCGTCTTTACGAGGGTAATTAACGACGGTCCATAAATTTCAGACTTTGCCGCCGACGACGATGCTGGAAGAAGAAGAAGAAGGAGAAGTGGAAGGCGTCTTCTCATGTTTTATGTGGAAAGTTTTGAGCATTCATTGAATTCTTTCAGCGTCGTGCGATAATCGCGAGGCGGCGGTACTTGTCGCTTGGCAAAATGATTTGCATGGCTTTATATGTTTTTTATAACTTTCAATTATAGCCTTACAGGAAAAGTTATTGTTTTATCAAAAGTTATAATAGCAAAAGAAAGCTTTTCGGAAATGTTTGACCCTTCGTTACGCACAATGCAGCTTAACGAAAGATATTATAAATGATTGCGAAGAGAAGCTAATGGTACTTAAAGTTTTGTAAAAAAGAACACTCAACTTGGACCACAAAATTTATTATTTGTAGCTATCGCCTGCGGAGGCGAGAAGAAATACACTCCAAAAACGATAAACTTCTCTCTCACCGACAAAAAAAAACTTTTCTCGCAACTCAAAAAAAAAAGTGAAAGACATACAGCATCACGTCAGTATAGGCAGGCACTCGATAACCAACTATAGACTTCCACACCCTTCATACCTCATTCGCGGAAAGCCAATCGATCAGCACCGGCTGAAACGGGCCGCGTGCTACAACAAATTAATTCGAGGCAATGAAACGCGAGAAGCCGAGAGAAAGAGAGAGAGAATCGATCGCGTGCTATACGTGTATCCCGCAGAGTCACTTGCTGATGCCCGACGAAGAAGACTCAATTACTCCCTGTATATGACACGTGTGCCATCGCGGTATACGTGAAGCGCAGATCCATAGGCGCGGCTAGTTTGATAATTCAATGCAAATTGAAATAGACACGTTCAGATTTTTATTGGTCTGCGGAAGGGTTGAAGGTTAAACGTTCTAATGCTTGAGGCTTGAGGGAATAATGGCGCTTGATTACTTGCTAATGGATTGGACGTTGACGTGATGGCCTCTTATTCTCGGACAATGATGATATATTATATTTTAATTATAGTTGTTATATTTAATGTGTTATATATTGGTAGTAGTAGAAATTATACCCCACTTGAATTTAACGCTATATATACACGTTCATAATAGCTGCAGTAAAAAATTAAATTTCACACGGAGCATCAGTGGAGAATTTTTATGTATGCACCGCAGCTATTTTACATAATAAACTTGGGGCTGTTGCACTATAAATAATTACGCGCATTCCAGCCGCATCTCCCGGAATTTGAAATAGTTGGAATGCCTCTAGTACATGTATACTATATAATAATTCCCGCAAACAAACATAATAATATACATTTTTTCCACGAAGTACCATCAAGAATACTCAACTACACTGAATTAAAATTATACTTTTTCTCGGAAAGAAAGAACTGCGAATTCTAAACTCCACGCCTTTATTCAAGCAAAGGATTATTCCATATATTCAAAGTAAACAGACGGTCGTCTCTGGCGCAGATGCACACGACAGCCACCTGCACCCCATATTCTACGTGGCTCAGCTTTTACGTTCAAAGACAAAACGATGTATATAATATACCTCTATACGCAGGAGCATAGAATTATATTACTACTTCTCGGAGAAGTATAGCTATTATATATATCTCATAACTACGCGCCTGTGGAGATGAACCGCGACACTTTGATATTGGCCATGACGTAACCCCCCTACTTTTTTATAAGTATAAGAGAACAAGTGTTTTCGCGCGATTGTCGGTGCATCGACGAGCCTCTTATCGATCGGCTGCACCAATGATGACTGCGCTAATAAAACCTTCTTTTTCCTCTCTTTCCGACGTGTTGTTTCGCTTCGAAGAGAGAAAACAAATCTCGATCGCGGAATTTCACTGCTAATCTTGTATACTGCGCACTCGTGTATTTTTAAATGCAGTGTGACACACAAGGACGATAACGTGTATTGCTGTTGAAGATAGTGTTGGGTATATATATATGGCACCTTTGAAGTCACATCTGGTGTTTTGCAAAAGGAGCATCACTTATATTTTACAATTGAGTAGCTACCGTGTGCGCAGTCATACGATCAAAGTTAAAACTTTGCCTTTGAGCAATTAATTTTCCAATTCGCTCACTGAGAATTCATAGATTCCGTATTACATTCGACGTAAATTTATATGCAAAAGGGTGCGCGACTAATAAATTACCAAGCGCGCAAAAATAGGAAATAATACAAATTTCGTCGGACAAAACGTACCGAACTTTTATACTAGACACGGAACACTGTTATACAACTAGCCTGAAAATTTCACTCGATATATTTATTCGGCGAACTTTAGCCTTAGAGTAGTTTTTGCACTCGTGGCAGGAATTTTCAAAGACGCTGCCGACGTATAACTCTTGACAAATGTATCACGGAGTAAACAATTTCGAGGCGCTTGTTTCTTTTGCGCGCTTAAAGTTTCGAAGCGGCGGATAGTAATCACAATACATTAAAATGTATTATCTGCAAATAACGAGCTAACTTTTCAGGCCGATGTTTATATTCGTGTACTTTGCGAGTTCCACAAAGGAGGCAATTGAATTTAAGTATATATAGATATACTTGCAGTCTTTGGCTGCGTTATAATTCTCTGTACTACAGCCCCTGCTTTTGTATACAGAAAAAGAAGAATGTATATCGATACGAAAAGGAACGACTGAATAATTCATATAAATCTATGCGGCGCTTCGCGGAAAAAAAATCCGACTTATTAATAAATATCCGTCATCTATATTTACGGCAAATAAAATTAGACGCTGATGCACGTATATAAAGTAAAATCCATCCCTTGGGAAATATTCGCCGCGATGGCGTCGTCGTATTAGAGATTCGATTAGCCTGTTCACTGAGCAGATCTCACGAGCATCGGCATATATAATAGCGGTCCCCTTTGTTCTTCAATTATCTGCAGACTGTAATAAAGACTCTCGCAGGTCTTTCTGCGGTTTGCTTTTCAAAAAGAATATATGTATATGTGTAATAATAAAAGCTTCGAGAGGGATGGATATTTCTGCGGTCATCAGTTGCGTCAACAGGTGTTTCTCGCTTACCCCGTCAATTTTGCTGCGTATGCTATATGTTTTACTTTTATTATGAAAAGCTAATTTTTCGATCTCAAAATATACATGCGCGCCAAAGTGAAAGCAGCTCGATCCGTTCGAATAACATCGCAGTCTGATGATTTATACTGTAACACATATAGACAATCGGACAGCCGCGAAATTGCGCAGATTATATCCGCAGAGCACAGTCATTTATCGCTATACTGCAACGATAGCCGCGCAGCTTTCAAATGAGCCAAATCCGCCGATCAAAAGTCAACTCTCCCCAGGCTGTGTTCGTGTATAGATATACAACGTGTAGTGGAGAATTTACGGATGGACGCCAATAACCATTACACGAAATTTATCCCTTCGATTGCGCTCTATATATACATCAGCTATATGCGCGCGTTATATCTTCGCGTCTCGTATATACATGCGATATATGGACTGCAGTGCGATCGTCGTCCGATTTCGAAAATCTCCGAGTGATACTCGGTAAAGATGTGGTGTTCAAGTTTGATTAACGCGACGTCGCGCCGTAAATAACAATTAATTTTTAAGATCATAATATAGTATACAGAATATATATCTGCTCGTAAAACCTTCTACCAGCACGGAACAATGCTTGCCAAGTGGAGGAGAAAAATGAGCATAATAGAGAGCCGAGGAGTTGAGAAAAAAAATTAATTAAAAAGAATGCCACATTACTCGCTTGGCAGCGGGGAAGAAAAATGAATTTCTGCATACGCTTACATATATAACTTCGCGGTTGTAACCAATGGTCGACAGTGCTGGAGTTGCCTATATAAAAAGAACACCATTTGTAGGTATTAACCCTTTTCGTTGTTCTATCTCGAGCATTTTTAAAAACACGTAATATTTCACGCGAAGATTGTTCTGCGCGTGACTGTTGTAACAAGGAGATAACAGAAATAGAATTGCGCGACGTCGTATATATATATAGCCGAGTATATAATCCTCTCGACGTTATAAATTTTATACAATATTATATTATATGGATCAGGTGTTATAGTATATTATTGTTATCAATAGTTGAACACCAGTGATTTCCGAACGACTTTGGTATAGCAGCGCGGAAGAAGATGCATCGCTTTAACGCGGGATGAAAATAATGCGATGCCGACAAGTGCGAAACGCGCGGCCGCGAGAGATAAATGAGCAAAGTGGCTCGTGCGTTTCAAGCGGTAGAAACGGTGAGAAATAGCCTTGGCTAAAGTGAAAATCAATGCAAGCCTCCGCGAGGTACTAGTGTGGAAGTAGAACCTCATTAACCAGCCGTCTATATAAGAGATGAGAAGAAAAAGCGAAAAAGCTCTTGCGATGCGCTGCAATAAAATTATCCAAGTAGTTGGAAGACCATATACTATACATCATCGTCATCAAAGAAGCGATGAGTGGAGATAGCCGATAATTGCCGAAACGATTCTCGACCATCAGGTCAGCGGTTGAATTCTATATCGATTTGACTTATTCTTTTTATTTTTGCGATCGAGTCGACCTCCGTAACTCTTCTCGAACGAATTAAATATTTTCCGTAAACTGTTCGCATTTTACGCTCTAGAAATCCTGGATGAAAATTCTCCGATGCGCAGTTCTTTTTTTTGCATAATACTGAGAAAAGGAAATGTATACTTGCGCGTCGCGCAGTTTTTTTCTCTATTATGCATTATTCCTCGCCGAGTGACGCGTTTTCTTCTTCGTTCTTCTTTGAATGGTAAAAATACGGTGCTATATATTCTGATTTAAATGCGATATAAGGTTGACGTCGGAGGAGAGATTCCTGCATGCAGATCAAAAGGTTTACAGAGAGTTCAACGCGACTGGCGATTGGAACTTCTCGGAATTTCAATCTATTTTTAGATCGATCCTCCATGGAGAGCCAGGAGCTATTTAAAATGGGTGCGTTGAACATCGAGTTTTATTACGTCACTTAGGGGGTAACCAGCTCCATTATGTGAGCTCTTCGACTTTCGGTATGCTGTACTACTGCAGATATAGGTTGAAGAAATTTTGTGATTTGTCCAATTTCTAATTATTCTTATGAAGTTATTCGACTTGGTGCAGCAACGCTCCAGTTTTGAGCGCACAGCTCGCCCCAAAAGTACAGGCACGCAGCTGATCAAATGTATGGGCACTCAACGGATTTAAATTTTTGCACGCCGGCCACTTAGCTCCAACATGACTTTTTTATGCAAAATACTATAAGTAAGGTAATCGTAGAAAATAGATGTAATGATTATTGATGATAATTATATAAAAGTATTTTATTAAGTTATTCTTCCTATTGTATTCATAACACATATCCTGTTGTATTAAAGTGTCTGTAATGTAACAGACCTTATATAGTAATAGCGAAAAAGAATTTGTCGAAGTTATAAAAATAATTAAAGTTAATGATACCTACTATTATTATATTGTCAACATTATAATATTGTATTTTGCATATAAAGAAGTAGTGTTGGAGCTTGAGCTACTATTGAGTGACCGACGCGCAAACATTTACAGTCGCAGCGTCCAAATAGTTTTGATCTGCACGTGTCTATTATACTTTTGGGCGAATTGCGCACCTAAAACGGGATCGTTGCAGCACACCAAGAGAGTGGAAGTACTATAAGCATAGCGTGCTTGGTCGTACGGCTCGCCCACAATCATCTCTCCCTGGTGTGAATGTAGATTAGGTATTGGTATTCATATCATTTATAAAGAAACTTTAAAGTTAGTTTAACCATAGATCATTGGGATTTTCTGCCATCTCATCAGGACCAAGATCCATTAATTGTCTGGCCGCATTCATTTTCTCGTATAGGCAGAAGCTTTGGGTCTCAACACGGAGAAAAAAATACGCTAGCGGAATGCGAGTATGCGAAATCAGTGGTAGATAGTAGGATCAAAACGTAGCAGCCACATAAGATAAAACGGTTTTGAACTAAACTTTTCCTCATACCGTTTCAACTTTTCGGCTCTAGTCTCTGGCGAGCGAAGATATGTGGCGCATAGGAACTTTTCTATTTGCCTCATATAACAGTATGCGCTCAGAATGTTATATATAGAGGTATGCCACCTATGATAAAACTGCTTTGTAATACTGTTTTTAAGGCAAGGCTTTTCACTTCGTGTACCAATTTTAACCTGATATCTCATGATAACGGCTGATCTCTTTGTTGCGTTCGTGGTCAAAGAATGATTTAAAACCACTTACCATCGAGTTCGACGGCGAATCATTGTTCTTTTTCGGCCATTTTTATTCCAAATTTATTAGAATATATCCATTGCTTAACACTAGCTCAATATTTGTGGATGCGAGCAAAAAAGAGAATAACACAACTATAAGGATGCTCATTTTTTTCGCACAAAAAAAACATTAAGCAGTTCAATATATATTCCTGAAATAAATATAAGACCATACAAAACCAGTCTATTGAATCACTCCAAGACGAACAACGGCGTCAATATTCTAACCAATAAAACCAGCCTGTAAATACAACCTGCTGCTCTCAAACAGTCCTCCACAGATTTTCGCACAAACGAGTATTACACCGTGTGTCCACTCAGCGACACGTGTGTGGCTAATACCAAAGCCAAATCCGGCATATACAACCCAACAATAACACATCAGCGTCAGGCTCCTGAATATAAACCCCCCCGAGGGCAGTAACATTTTATGTTTCTATAGCATATACCTATACTGTAATAATACTCCCCGTTTCTCCTAATCCCGGGAACATATGCACGCGACGAATATCCCTTGGACAAACAGGCAGTTTGCCGAGCCGAGAGAGTATAGTAATAAGGTATAACATGGCTTAAACGTGTACTCTCGAATTCCGATAGACCGACGAGACTTTTGGCGCGGCCGCGAAGTGTTATACTCACTCGACACGATCGAAAGCTAGTGAATTAATGCGGATTACGTTATATGTGTGTGTGTGTATATAGTCGAGTGCTAGAAATGGATGGTTGGCGCAGTCGTTATTTGAATAGGTTCTCCATGAATTTCTTGCTCCAGGTATTCAATGCTGCAGGATTATCACGCTGACTCAATCAACGGAGAGAAATAAATTATCCCGTATAGCATAAATATTCCAATTAGGAGCGTAGTTTCGATCGATTTTTAAAATTGCTCTTCCAATAAAACTTTGATATTCTCCGGCTAGTACAAAAAACATCACACAAAAGAATATAAATGTGTTTCACCCCCGCAGAAAAATTTTCAATTTCGAAAGATCCACCCCAGCCAGTATGTAGTATATGTGTAAACGGATCCATCCCTCACACTGCTCGAAATCTCGGCGAAGGTATATATTTCTCCCCTTCCAAACAATCCAGAAAATACCAACTCTCTCCTCTCACCCCCACACAAAAACACTCGTTCTCTATATCAGAATAATCTTTTCCGGCGCTGCTGCACCGACCGACTGCTGCAATGCCTTTTATCTCTTCTCTAACGGTATATATACACATAGTACGCATATATCGAGCTCTAGAAAAATCGCGAGCTATTTCTCAACGCAAAGATGCGAAGCAAGCCTAAACGGATTGCATCAGCTGGGCTACTCTGCATCAGCGAGCTTATATTGCGAGATGCTGATGGAAAACTTAATGCATTTTGCAGAAGGTGCATCCGTTATGTCATCGAGATCAAGGAGTTTAAATATATGATACTATTGCTCTCTCGAGACTGGAGGTGTGGGTGATATCGAGGTTATCGATGTACGTGGGAGTGAATCGTTGAGGATGCGTGTCTGAACTGCTGTTTTTATAGGGGAGAAATGGCTTTGATAAGGTGTTTTGAAATAAGTTTATAAAACCGCACGTGTGGCGATGGATTAAATTTATCAGTCCATACATAGGCGAGTTATATTTGTTTGGTGAAAACTTTGTTTGAGTCGATTTGGTTTCTTTGGATTGAGACTGGTTCGATTGATATGGCATTGAAACGTTTTCGCATAGATATATTTCAGTAAAAGGTGTGATTTATAAAAACGCTCAAGTGGAAAAAGTCGAGTGCGCTCAGACGGATAGCAATCGGCAAATATATATAGTCACGGTCTTATATTATAAAACTGATAAATAAAGTTGCAATCTTAATAAAAAGGCATAAACGAAGACCCTCCTGGGCGTTTCTAAGGTCATAAAATTCGTATTCAAATTACCGTCGTGTCTCTTTTTTATAACGCGAATCACAAATTTTCGCCTCCCTCGTGTATTTTATAACGAGCTTATATTAGTCTGGCGATAAAAATCTTGGATATTACCATATAGCGTGACAAAACGGGTCTGCTCAAATTCGAATTAAAAAGATTCTTTGTGGGAAATGTATATTGTGCAGTTCAGAGGTCACGTAGATCTTACAAATTATTCTGTAACAAAGTTAATTGGATGCACATAATTCTTACAATGTCATCCTATTATGTAAAGTATTTAGTTGCGATCACTTCACTAATGTCAGTGACCTAACAACCATGCACTATAAAATTGACAAATTCAAATTTCTCCTTTAAAATAAATAAAAAAGCAAGGAACAAGTGATAGAGTTGCTCACCAATACGAATATTTATCGACTAAAAAAATAAAGGTTTTAATTGGAGGAGCGAAAATGTAACTGTAATATTAAAGTAGTTCACTGCTGAATGATATCGTCACGCAAGTATCGTGCGTGCAGGATCTGGGCGTTGTATTTAAATCTTGTCTTTCATTTGATAATACATTTGGAATTTTTAACCTCTTCAAACATCTAAACTAATAGGATTTATTAAACATACTACCTATTATTTTACTCATATAACCTCCATAATTTATCTATATAACTCTTTAGTTATACTACATTTCATTAACGCATATCAAATTTGGACTCCCCATAAATTCCTTCAGATTGAGAGACTTGAGTTGGTATACAGCACAGATTTACTCGGATGCGTAGCCTATTATAAGCGCAGAACCCCCTTGCACCCCTTTGACCACGAAGGTCCTGGAACTTCCTGCCTGCTTCAATGCAATCAGTTATTGCTATTGGTGAATTCAAACACAGACTGCGTTCCTTTGTCGCGTAGTACAAATTGATGAACCTTGCTTTTTTTGTACTTTTAACCTTTTTTTATATGAATCATTTGGTTCAGTACAACATATTTTAACCACTGAATAACTTTGTACTTAGAGTCAAGTCTCTTATATTTGCATAGCATGTGCAGATACTAAAATCTCACTCTATCTTTGAAAAAAATGTTTTCTATTTTAAGTGGAGGTTAAAAAAGCGTTAAATTTGTAAACAGTACAATTGAGCATCATGAATCTTTCAATACGTCCTCATCACATCCATTTTGATTACACAGCTCTGGTCAAAGCATTATGCAGAAAGCCCGCAAGCATCCCTAACAACCAGTATGCAGCAGCCAGAGCTAAGCCTCATGTACCTTTGTAACTCGAGTCCGTTCCATCTCAATCCATATTTGGGTGTAATCCACCACTAGGCTAATTCCCCAAACGAAGCTCTGACGTCCACAGTGTTCACAGAGACTCGTTGTCACGCCACTTTGTCCCTCGGCCAAGTTCATCGACACCCCGTCACGCAGAAAACGACTCATCGTCCATTTTACTCTCTACACACGAAAAACCTTCACGCAGAGGGAATCGATTTTCGTTTGAAGGGTTTGCTGATGCAGCTCGCAGTTGGAGGCGTGACAGTCTTGAGAAAGAAGGAGGGTGACGAATATACACTTTTTTCCAGAGTGTGGACGAGAAGGAGTTTTTGCGGTTGGTCGAGGGTTGTTGCGAATTTTGGAAGATTCGATTTTGAGACGAAATCCATATTGTGGATAATAGAGCGTAAAATTGTTTAGAGGAGGAGGTTTATTGGATCTTGATTGATTTCTGAGTCGAATTCGCTGCTTGCTGGCTATCAGCTCTGGTTATACAGACTGTGAATTATGCAGTTTGCTTTGAGAAAAACTCTTATTTTCGAGGAGCTAGAAAATGTAAGACTGCACTTTTTCCGCGTTCTACTATTTTTCAAAGGAATAATTTAAACTCCAAGTGAATCCCGGGCACACAGAGAAAGATTACCAGAAACGCTGAGTCAGAGATAGTCCTTTAAATTCAAGAAGTCGTGGATAACTCTCCAAAGCCGCGATCGCAAGATTATACCATTCAACGTAGTTCAATTATCATATTTACATAATAATTTCAGCGCTCATATATCTTTATTTAATATAGCACAAGGCCGTGTAACAAATAATAAACTGCACCACCATAAAATCCTCATTACACGCGTGAACCCCATTATAACATAGCTCCACCGCATCAGTATCACTTCATCTCACTTTGCTCTTACATGCATATATGCACTGCAGCAGCAGCAGCAGCAGCTATATTTATACTGTATGTACACAGCATCCTCAGACTAAGTGGTCCACTCTCTCTCTCTCTTGTACGCGCAGCGCATAACTTACTCCACGGCTGATCAAAAATCCGTCCCAGAGGTCACAGCAACCGCATGCAAATGCTTACATGCAGTATAGCTATGTATATCTCTGTGAAATATACGGGACGAACACGTTTCGTGTACAGCCGCCGCAGCCTAGTTTTCAACTTGTTCGACAGAACACAGCTGATACAGATGTTATGTGTGCGAGAGTTTCACGGATTTTTCGCTTTCCCTTCTCTTGTCTGCACCACCCACTCTTATTCTTGTATTAACGCACAAAACACACATACACACACTCACGGTGTCATTATAATATCGGCATATCGAACAGCCATTATCGGAAACATAATATATGCGCGAGCAACAGCATCAGCATCAGTATAATACCCGATCATTATATGCGCGTACGTCGGCGAGTAAATATACAAGATACAAAGACATTTTCCTACGCATTTTCTCTCGATGCATAGAATATACCTCGCTGGCATATAGAATATTTATTGCAAGAAGCAAATTTCTGAGCCCTTATTTTTACGCTTCGATGAAAGAATTATTATATATAGAGCACGCAACGCGTCTACTTCGACATCGAAATCCTCTGGTAATGAAAAGTAAGCCTTCAATCATACGCCGATATCCTTTCCATCTCCGCTGCCGCCGCCGTAGCGCAGCCGGACTCATACTACTGACGGCGTCTCGGCATCACTTTGTCTTTATTACACGGAGACTCTGGTGTCTCGATCGTCGCCGCGGTGGCGCCTTCAATTTTTCATGCGTCTTTTACGTCTCCTCTCTCCAAGTTATTCTCATATTGCGTGCGAATACTATACGCATCAGTGTGTGTGTGTTTTATTTCATTTTCTTTTGTTTTATCACGAGAACAGACCTGCGGCTATGAATATTGAAGTGGGTATATGGGTATTACAGCGCGGGGGAAAGTCTGTAAGGACTTATATGTAGATTTCAGAGGGGTTTGAGTCGAGGGGAGGGGCGAGATACAGAGTTTTTATACTACAGCTTTTGGAGTGGCTTGATAAGGGTGCGAAGTATGCCGAGGGATTTTCCGCTTTGATTTTGCCGAGTCGTTATTCATTTAGAGAATGTTTTAACCTCCTCGACAATCGTAATTTCTAATTCAAAAAAATTTCGCTTAACTCCGAGATATAAATATATAGGTCACACGGAGGAGCAGCACAAAAAAAGAATTTACAGCAGCAGAAAAATCTCCACGTTCCAATTTCCCAACACAGCATCATACAAGACGCAAATACAAGCGTTCCAAGACGGCATGCACGAGTGAAAAGCCGAATTTACTTAGTCCCAATGAGGGGAGCAGTAGCAGCTTACTAATGCAACGCCGGTTAATTGGATGTGCATCCCTACACGTAGGTAATGAAGAAAAACAGCAGCTCTCTCGCGAAATTCTAATCTGCGCGCGCGCGGGCGGGCGACGCCGTCATTACCAAAAGTGCGCGACGATCGCTCGGATTCTACGATGTATTCTCATTAACGAGTTACACACTGTGTAAGTATATCGTCAGGAGCGAAATTAAAAATGAAAGAGCGCCGCCGGTTTTATTAAGCGCGACGAATGAATGTTTATTCGGCGGTGTATATATAGATATAGTCTCTTGCTTTTGAGAAGGTTTTTATTCGACTGCAGCTAGTCAGCTGAAGAGAGCTCAATGGGAATCCGTCTCACTGGTTCAATGAATTCTTTGTGCTCTATACACACATTGCGAGTGTTGTGTGCAGATGTACAGTGTAAATATAGGTACTTATTCGAGATGTCATCAAGTTTATGTGGAGAGGAATATTTTATTATTAGCATAGATAACGAAAGAATTTTTGTGTCCGTTGCATGATTAATTAATTATTCGATCGTAATTACGTGAAATACTGCAAATCATATACGAATTTAATATAACCTTGGGAATAAGTATAGGTATAATTTAAACTGTTATATGATGGGGGTAAACATTTAGCTGCATACATTGAAGCAGCGAGTTGAAATTTAATTTAGAAAGGCAACGTTGTAATAAACCCTCGAATAAACCAGACTGTAGAAATAACAAAGGATTATAACACGCGAATTTCCTAAAAGTTTGGAATATTAACGTTTTTGATTATTATAATTATTATTATTATTATTATTGCTTTCGCCTGTATTAATTATGGATTGATGCCTGACTCATGATTACGCTAATAAATATCGTCAGTATCTATATAAATCATTTTAACACGTTTCCATAATTTACACGAACATCAACTTCACAATAACAACCAGATTAATATTGAGAATTAAGGTTCCGAGTATTAATATCACTCCGGATCACTCTACGCTACTATTGTTACAAACTGCGCTAATAATTAATACGTGCACTATATCCATTACCGAGAAATTGTAAAAAAGCCAACGAAAAAAAGCAAATCCCCAAAAAAGGACGAGATTAATGCCTGACCACGCTCGGGAAATATTATGCGCAAGAGTGCGCCTCCTAAATGGATTTCAGCTCTTTTCAAAGTGTTGCGGAATTCGCCTCATCGAAAAGATGAACTTTTCATTCACTATTCCCGTAACCCCGTTACGCGCGTATACGGGTTTACAAAAAAAAGACCAAGTGAGAGGTGTATCGCATTGATTGAATATCACGTTTGTCGCAGGTTTCCAATTAAAATCGTATAAAAGGCTGAAGAGTTTGCTGCGCTGCAAAAGTTTGTTGGAATCCTGATATGGAAAATCTCTTTGTCGCGTCGAGTGAGAATTTTGTGAAATGCAAAATTCAGATCAAAAGGTACATTAGTTTAATGAAATTTCTGATATAATATACCTGTATTAGCGCGATAAATCAATTATTAGGTGAGAATTTATGTCTCTACATAATAAAAAAAAAGCATCGAATCGATCACTGCTCTAGCTTTATACATCGATAAAGATCATTAAAATTCCGATATATAGCGGTATAGAAACTGGAATCAATTAAAAACCTCGCATTTATCTAACTTTACAATTATACTCTGCAGAGCGTATATCAGTGAAAAATGCCTATAATTAATATACATACATATTAATAACGTAGCTAATCACCACCACTCATCCATAGATAACGAAAGCTATAAACATAATCGTAACCCACGCAGAGTTTGTCGCTCTAACGCGCCGAGATTCCGCGAAAGGAAGAAAAAAATTAGCGGCATTACATGGCACATTTTTCGCGAAAACAACAATCAACAATGTGTGCTGAGATTCCAAGTTATCACTCGAAAGGATCTTATCGTCGATAGTTTAGTATATATCGCTGAATGTTTGAGCCGATAAGCCTTGATAGTCTTCTTAATTAATAAGTCATCGGCGAGCTTATACAGTATTAGGTATATATAATAAACGCTGTGACACTGAGAAAAGTTGCTTCGACGCTTTTTACGCCGATTGTTTTGTACGAAGGTTCTCTCGAGTGCGCTTCGGAGGAATTATACCAAAGCGCGCACTTATCTTTGACGACACATATAAAAGGATTCATTTGAGCCAAAGTCGCCGTCTTAACTATTAATGGGTATGACATTAAATTTATAGCCAAATATAATGAAAGAGTAGTAATAGTTAAGAATGGATTTAGTGCGAGTACTCAATAAGGTGTTGTCTTTCTTTCTATACAAAAGAACTTACACACGTCACAGTTTTTCTTTTAAATGTTCTTATAATTCATAATAAATATGAATAATTACTTACACTTAAATTAACAGCTAATCTAATCTAAATAGTATTAAAGTGTTTCATTAGTATAGCATTATGGGTTTGTATATAATAGAGGTCGTGGTTGGATGACAGTAGAGTACTAGACTCCTAAACCCAAAGATTTGCGGTTGAATTCCAGCTGCCGTCAGTATTTATTCGTTACAATATTCAATATATACTATTCGTTTGCATTTTTATAAAAAATAATTTAAATATTTTTGTCACTTGCCATAAAAACGTTCGCTTCGATGCCACAATGTAGTCGCGTATGAACTGTTAATGAATATTTCTCAACCGTTAAAAAAATGTGTTAATATTTGCGTCAAATGATCCGAGAAATTGCCTCCCAAATTAATCAAGTCTTAGTCTCAAACGTTTCTTTTTATCTGTGGATATCGAACATTAAATAACTAAAAGACTATTTTTCGTACGCGGTATGTGTGCAAAGTGATATATAGGCGATGCACTCATCGGTAATTTCTTTATTATAAGAGCAAAAATAAATGTTTGCCTAAGCTGAGGCAACAAAGCGTCTCTATGACGACCTTGGCACTGTGTGTTCCCTGATTGAAAAGCCATATAAGCGATATATATAAAGTTAGCCAAATACACACTATGAGTGAATTGCGCGCATTGAGATATATATATTTTTTTTATTATTATTTTCGCCTTGATTAAATGAAAATCGACGAGAGTTTCTAGAAAGTTTTATCAAGGCTCTGTTTTATTTATCGAGAACTGTACTGCAGCGTGTACCGACTCCAACGCATCACGTATACTCGTTATTCTAGTTTCGCGAAATTTCAATCGTTTCTGCTTCTAAATATAATAATAACTGCCGTAATCTTTACATTAAAATAAATCCTGTCTGAAATTTCTCAATCTTCAATTAGCTAGAACCGTCATAAACAGCAAAAAAAAATTCGCGTCGAGTTTGCTCTTTTCATCCGCCCGCAAACGGCCGCCGGCAGCCTGTAGATAAAGAAAAATCATCGTCAGTCCGCAGCTGCTGCATCACGCGTATATTTACCTAGCATTTTTCACTAAAAAAAGACGCAAGTCGTCGATGCGTGTGTGTATATAATACGAGAAATCTCTGCTCAAGAGTAAAGATAACAACTGATCATTGGCTTCAGATTAGATATGCTATACATACATGCGTATAGAGCTCGATCATTGCGCGATCGATTTATTAGCTCTATATATATATATACACATTTGTTTCCTTTATTCTGGCTGCCTTATCGAGGGGGACCACCATTGACAACTCGTGAGGGAATTTCCAACAGAGAAGAAAACGCGCGAGATATACTTATTGCAATTAATCGATCACCGGGGTAATGATCGGTAGTTCGATTTGTTCTACTTGCCTTGTCGTGTTATTTATCGAATAGTCCGGAGTATTACTCACTGCGATGACCGCAGTTAATTCAATCGACGACGTATATCGTGTGTATCCAAGTGTAATTTTTGAAACACATTGATGCTATATACGAGCGGTAATTAATCGTCGCGCAGCTTATTGTAACATTGTATACACTTTATCTAAAATAAGTTAGAAGGAATATATACGTGTTCTACTCGAATTATAGAGAAATTAATTTAGTTGGCAAAACTTCATTGTATGTATGTCTAAAAATATTTGAAAATATGTTTTTAAAAAATGCATCAACAGAGTTGCATCTGACAGTGATACAGACATCGTAGGTCGATACAAGTCTTTGTATTGTTTTGCTGGATCGCAGAAGAATCTTTAGCTATATGTTCCCTATATTAATGATCTATTTCTTGGAAAGTTTTAATCTTTTTACTTATACACACGCATGTAAAAATATTTGGTATTATATAAACTGGAGTCGTTGGTGGCTTTGCCTGATGGCACGATTGGCAAATCATTTTTACGATAAAATCAATGTATTAGTATATAATACCTCAATATTGGATTAATTTTTACAGATCGTTTGATAACATTGTGTTGTCTTCCGCATCAGGTACTATCGTGCCCGAATTTATTTGTCTGCAGAATAGAAATAGTATAATAAGTTTTCGGAAACAGTTCAATTTCCAAATGAAATAAACTCTGAGTGAAATTATTATGACTATTTATATTAGAGAGAATTTAATTTTTCCGTATATTTCTTCCACTCGCTCATAAAACGGGTGAGATTCTCACCATTTGCTAATACGGAGTGATTTTTTAATCTTTTTGGTATTATTATTTTTTTAATCTCTTCTAGACTCAAAATTTACTGAATAAGAGTGAAAAATACGTTCATTTTTCTCAGTAGTGAATGTCCACCCAGAATAATCTTTTGCTAGTTCGTGTCAGGTCAAAAGTGATTAAGTGCTCACTCCTCTAAAGTTTGAAATGCATACGTCGGAGAGAGAAGTAAACCCTCTCGACGGATGCATAGAACTTTGAAAATCGATCGGCTAGATATTATATTTATAACTCTCTATTATAGATTATAGGTATACCAATACTGGATTTTTTCTTTCGATCGGACTCTTAGAAACCGTAAAATCTAAAAATATGTAAAATCTCGTGCGACATATTGAAAAGAGACGCTATTGTTATTAAATACTCTATATCTCGACCTCGCCGCGTATCTTTTGCAATCTGCTCGCAATCGTTGCACACAACACTGTCTGCGCAACACTTAAATTAGAAAATATACCTGCATTATGATCGCTGAATTTTATCAATCATTATAATTATGCACTCGTTCAACTTGAAAAGTGACTTCGGTGAGATAAGAAATCACACTTTTCATTGGTATACAATGATCAAGAGTGAACAAAAACAAATTAAAAAAAAAAATTGGTATTTTTAACGCTATAAATACAAACTTTTAATATAAAACACAAACAATTCGGTAAATAGTGGAATGAAAAAGCAAATAAACTCACCATCTCGTCGCTGAACTTCCCGGAAAATCTTCAATACAGAGAGAGAGAGAACCGCACGACAGTTGTCCTTCAAGCGCCGACAGACTCTCGAGCTTCAGAATAAATATGTGTACTTAGTCCCTTTCGCGAAATGTCTCTAAGCAACTCGTCATCGGCCACCGCTGCAGGCACTGCCAGTCGTCCGGGCGAAGAAGATTAAGTTGCAGTAGCCGTCCTTGTTTTTTCGCAAACACGGAAACGCCATATCATCTACGGCCACCTCCGGCAACAGGATCGACGACAAATCACTGCAGCAGCCTGCAGCCGTTATTCTTATATGGTATAAGTATCACTACAGCAGCAATATAAACAATAATAATGTCGCCTAGCTGCATCCTTTATTGCAGTGACAGAAGCACTTGGCTCCCAGCTCGACCCAATTTTTTCGCCTAGTGTCTCTATACTGTTTACTCTGCAGTGGAATATAATGTTGGCATCCGCATCAGTGTTATCCGCGCACTACATATACCAATAAACGATGGTCTGCGTACTATCATCGAGTCTATATAATGCAGTCTCTCGTATTACCGCGTGTATGCACACGTGCTGCTCTCAAACGCGGAGAGACGCCTCCATCCGCGTGTTTTGGTAAAATTCTCGGAAGCCGCGGCGAAATTCCCGCACGCGTCAGTCGAAAAATCCCATATAGGTATACAGCGAATATACGAGTGTGTACGAGTATACACAAAATACAATTATAGATATCCTGATGCGAGAGGAAGTGCGGTCGTCGGGTCTTCGAACTCACGCGCTGCAGACATCAGCCGACCGACGCCGGACGTAGTTTCAGCGAGACTACGGAACGCCGAGAGCCAGGCTGCTGAGAGCTTATACACTGCCGCCGCCGCCGCCGCTGCTATCTCGTCGAGCCCCTACCCAACTTGTTGCTTCGCTCGCCCCTCGGAAGGGAAGGGGAGATTGAAGAAAGAGGGGAGACTAGCCTGTACGTGGGATTGTAGGGGTGGAAGGTTTCTGGGAAATGTTTATTTTTTTTTAGTTTGTGAGGGGAGAAGCTTTGGAAAAGGTATGTGTTTGAGTTATTGGAGGTAATATTTTCGTTTGTAGAGGAATTACACTCGGTATTTTTCAAGTTATGCTGTGCCTTTGTTGCTTCTCTTTTCAGTGGTGAACGAGGTGGTGAAAAAGCGTTATAATATACGGACGAATCATCTTCTGATAATTTATACTGCGAGGTGCATATTAAAAAATTTAAGAGGCGAGTAACGGAAAAAAACCCGCGCGATGATGAATTCGGCGAACTTCTGGGAAAACCCTTTTGTATAGATATCTACTGATCGCGTCTATCTCACATCGAGTAAGTAGATGAATCCGGGATAGGTAAGACGCTCCTCGATGGTTATGTCACGAATCCGCTCTCAAAGTCCCAAGCGTAGAGACGTAAGTACCCATAATACGTCATATACTTTGGAGTATTCATGCAGGGAAAAAAAGGAAAATTGATCGCCGTATTACGCGGGGTACACGCGTCCGCATTCGGACGGCTTGTAGTCGCGCGGAAGAACTAACCCAGCGTGATATTATGTGGGTCTAAGTCGAGACGAAAAGACGAGAGATCAAGGCTGGGGAAAAAACGTTTTCTTTTACCCTTTCAGCGTCTTATCTGAGTGAAATATATAGTCGTCAGAGTCCGGGATGGCGAATTTTTTTTAAGCAAAGGGTTGCGAATTTCAACGATTTTTCGGTATTTCAGAGGATTGTACGAAATTTATGAAATGGGAAAAATTACTATGACGCTCCGTTTGGGTATAAGTCGGAAGTGCGAACTTTATCTGGAGGCCTGCTTATATCTAATATAGTCATGAGATATCGGAGCAGAACTTAATTATAGTCCGGGTACTGGTGCCATATATCTGAGTGTAAATTGTCAGCTGCCCTCTGTAACTTGGACTTATGGACATGAAACCCGTCAGTTATATCCGTTATAAACAAATTGCTGATTTGCAATAAAAATCGTTTTTTTGTGATTGGAAAAAATTGCGTTATGTTCTTTAAGTATTTTTAAATCTAAAATGTTTTTACACGTTTTTTTGTAAAACGCATACTTTTTGAGTTATAAATAATTAAATTTCCGTATTTTATATGAGAGTGAACGAGAATAAAAGCTCAAAACTTTTTAACTCTAAAAGTATGCATTATACGAAAAAACTTGTGAGAATACTCTCGATTTATAAATGCATAAAGAATGCAACGTAACGTTTTTTTCCAATGCAAAAAACTTCGTTTGTTTATTGAAAATAGTAATTTGTTTATAATAAACAAAATTGACGGGTTTCGAGCTCTGTAACCATGAAATTTCGATTCAGACCACCAAAAAACATAAAATAAGCTGAAGTTACTGCAAAGTAGGAAAAGGTATTTCGGACGATTTCCAAGACTTGCCTGTCGCGATAAAAATTCTCGAGAGATTGTATTCGCCAGTTTTTTAATACAGTCATGACATGCGACTGAGAAACTTTATACAGTTGAATTATAAATTAGAAAAACCAAATATTATCTTAGTTTAGTAATTTAATCAGCTTATGAATTGAAATATTAAAAATAATAAAATACAGTCAATGGGGACTGACTAGCTTCAGTTTTTATCTACTTTATGCAGACGTAGAATGAAATTTTATTCTTCAAAAAGTATACCTTAAAACATTTTAACTCATGTAGTTTGTTAAAAAGTTTATTTTATTTCTTCACTAATTATCAATAATAAGAATAACTATGAAATATTTCTACAATGCATGTTTGAAAAAAAAAAAAAATACTAATTTTTTTTAGAATGTACAATTCGGTGGTAGACAATGATGAAACTTTAAATTAAAATATTATTTAAACAAATGAATAACACTTAATTATTTGATAACAATTTCTGCTAAAGAAAAATAAAAAGTTCAAGTAAAAAAATACAAAATTTCTTATCTTACTTAAGTTTTTATTTCCTCATCACTGACTTTTGTTGCTTTAATATTTTTTTCTACATTTTCTTCAATTTTTCTTCGTGCTGCTTGTATCTCCAAATGCGTTTGAAGAGCGCGAATTAACTTTCCTTTACTACCTGCTTCAGTGTCTATAAAATGCTGTATCAACTTAACGTGATTCTTCTCTTTGGTGGCTTTCTCACTTGGATTTAGTTTATAGTACAATTGTATTACCAAGGCAGCATCTTCAATTCGTTCTGTTTGTATGTTTTCGATTAGTAGGTTATCTATTTTTTTGTTCCAAGCCAAATAAAATGCCATTGGACCAAAGTGTCTAGTTGACCTTAAATGATCAAAGTGCATTTTCTCATATATACAGTCATAGGTGAATTGTGTAATCCTGTGAAAATCTTCACTATCTGGTTCAAATTGAATGCAAGCTCGATTTAATATAAATTCATAATCTTCTCTGTCCAGCACAGCCTATAAAAAAGTTGATTACATAATAGAAAATAGAATATTTTAATTTCTATTTGAAATACAGAATCCTATTTATTTATAATAATTTATAAATTAATGATTGATTAAATAACTACCTGTAGATATTCTTCTTGAAACATCTTAGGTACAAATACTTCACGACCTGGGATGGGAAAGTAAATTTGATTCAAGCGATCTTTTTCATGGTTAAATGCTTTTCTCAGAGTTCCATCAGGTTCCCTCACAGCAATTATTCGGTCTTTGTTGCTTATACCGAATGTTATATCTGTGAACACATATTTAGCATCGCTGTACCCTTGTAAAGCTGGATCCTTGGATAAAACGCGACCGTCTTCTTCTCGGATTTTCACAATAGGAGGCATTTGTAAGCGCTCCCACATTTTTTGATTAGCCTTGTGCATCGCTTTTTCCAACTCAATGTCAGTCATAAACTTGTATTCGGGTGCCACAAGCCTTTTACTGTTTAATTGTCTTCTAAAGACTTTTTCAGGTATTGGACGAGTTACCGTTTTGAGAATCGTTTGAATTTCTTCATTGAAAAAATAAGGAGCAGGATCTTTGTCATATGCAGGTTCTGAAAAGTAAACAAATTTGTATAAAAGTTTACATTGTACTGCAATTAGAATTCCAAGTACGTTTTACACAAAAAAAAAAAAATAATACGATTTTCTAAAACCAGCGTTCAATCAATAGTTCAAAACATCGATAAGTTACAATATTATTTTATAAGCAATAGTTGAACCTAACCTAAATCATTACATTAGTATAGCAATATTTACCTGAAGCCGCAGTTCTGCTAGTAATCTGTGTTACTACCCGACGCGACGAAAAGCGCAAACCAAAGTTCAGACCTCGCGAAAGCATGACGTTTGTAAATAATTATTTATTTCCTATCGCAAAAATACAAACTACCGAAAATCTACTCGTCGACCGTTCCCGTACATTACAAAAACACTGCCATCAGGGGCATCAGGTAGCAGGCGAAACGCATGTGCGCTGTGCAGCCCGCGCCGCCTAATCAGATGACACACAAATCAAGCAAGTATTTATATGTAAATTATTTTGATTGCAGAGATTTCGTATACGTAACTACTTTGTAATTTAAGAATGTTATCAAAAATTTTGTATTACAATTATTTTCATTAAATATTTGGATAAATGTCATTCAAACAAGTGCGCGTTTTTACAGCGCCATCTCTAAATATAGAAATGGCGACAAAAATTTAAAAATGGTCGCACCGTATTGCACGGTGTGTAAACAATTTTGATGTTAAGAGTTGGATCTGACAAATAACTAATGTTTTTTTATACGTGTAGAAGAAGTTGATGTAAGAGAATACTTAAAATGGATTGACACTTTGTAAGTGAGTCAACAATTGCATGTTTGTACCTATTTATATGTGTGAACTTGCGTGTAGTATAACTTTTGCATTTTTCCGACGCCAAATGTCTCCCGCCAAAACACCGTCAGTCGGAATGATCCACGATTCATTATTTAGTTATTAGTTAATTGTTAACAACTTGGCCTAATTATTAATTTATTATAATGGCCTTAAACGATGGAGACGACGTTGATATGAGTTTAGTGGAATTTAATTTAGAGGATACTTATGAACATCTGAAAGACTTGAAATATGAAAGAGAACAAACAATCAAGAAGATGATTGATGTTATTAAGAATAATGAAGTTAAAACGCTGGAACCAACTACATCAGCCGAAGAGATTCGTCTGAAAAGATTTCAGTTTGTGCAATCTATAGAGAAATTCATCAAACTTGAGCAGCCCGAAAATTTTCCTATTCCAAATACACCTGATTTTTATGTTAATGCTTTAAAAGAATTAGAAAACGAAGTGCATGCAATGGAAGAACTTGATAAGATCACAGACAAAGAAATAGCAGACTTAGAAACTGATATTGCTTAGTAAGTAAATTTGATTTCACATTAATAAATCTTCTACAAGTTAAATCTTTGACAACGTACAGCAAAATTAATTTTAATTCGATTTATACTTGCAGTATGGAAAACAAAAAATCTGCATTCGAACAAATTAAAGAATCATCTTTAAATGCAACAGATAGTGATACAATTAATTATGAGGCTGAAATGGTTGTGACTAAACGTCTATTTCAGGAAGTTAAAAAAGATTTGGTAAGTATTGAAATTTGGAAAAATAAATGTGGCTATGAGAACATTTAAATAAACTATTTTCTGCATTTTATAGGCTACAGTTGTAGATACCTTATTTCCAGGCAATATTGGTTTTCAAGAATTACTATGTGTAAGTTGTTAGGTGTAATACTAATTTTATTGAGTACGCAATACAAATCATAAAATAAAAAAAAATATTGAGACAAATGATAATGTTTTATAGGTTCTTACAAGAGCATTGAGCAAGGGTGGAGATGATCTGTACATTGATGTTACACCAGAGGTTCTAGATTTTGTCAATTTTTTGTATGAAGCTGATATCATTCAATTTCATCCTAATGATAAAACTAAAATTAAGCTTGTAAATTTATGAAGTTTGTAAATACATTCTATGCTGTTATGTATAATAGAATTCTGTTAGTAATCATGCATTTTGTAAATACTATTGAAAAATAATAAATATAATAATAGATAATAGATTTATTTATATACATCTTCTTCAAATAAGAAATATAATAAGAAATTTGTATAAAAATGGTTTATTATATATATCTCTATAAATCAGCTGTATTTTTTAATACATTTTAAACTATAAATTAAATAAAAATAAATTTCATTTAAATTGTTTTAACTGAATTTATCACCACATGAAAGGTGCCCGTTCTCTTAGAACTCTAACACCAGTGTGCTCCCATTCCTGACGACCGATCCAAAGTTCTTGTGCAGACTCTAAACAACTCAGAATCGCCGCACCTTTCCAAGCCGTCATGCCCGGGTCAATTTCTTTAGGCATAGTTATGACATCCATTTGTTCTGAAAATTTCAAACACAATTATTATCATTTTCTGTTACATAAATTAAACAAATATCGAAAACGTTCAAAAGCTTACCTGCCCGATACATGTACGGGATTTGAAGCGATATCCGATTATGAAGCCACATACCGATACCTTGAAACTTCATTCCTGAACCAACGACAAGTATACAACTGTACATTTTACGTTTTAAATCGTCCGTAGCTGTAGCAAAATTTTAAACAATCAATAGTAGTCAACAGACAAATGCTTACAATTTTTCAATGATAAAGATACTTACGGCATCTATCAATACTTTGGAGCACAGCGTGATCCAAACCAAGAAGTTGCTGAGGACCAACAACGAAATCCCTTGGTGCATCGAGTTCCCGATTGTTCAGAGAAATCGGAGCTGAGTCCACGTTGTCAACCACTACTTCTTCCTCACCTGGGGCAGTCGGTATCGCGGTTTCCTCTTGCATTTCTAGAGTTTGCTCCAGATTTTCCTTCATACCTCTTCGCTGAAATAATGAATACATTTTTAGCAGAGTATAATATAATAAATATTTAACATAGAACTGTATATATGCATACACTTGTCTCTCTCAGGTAGTTTTCGTCGTGGGGATCTTCCGAATCTCCCATTGAACGTTTTTGAATGTGAACACTGTGAGCTCCAGTAACTCTGAAAAGCTCGGGCTGAAAGAGGCTCAATGGAGCAATGAGACACTCGTCTCCTACCTAAAAATAAAAAAATGTAAACAATTACTAATTCAAGACTTTGTTTTACATACGTTAAATTCCAAATATCTACCTGAATAGTATAATTCTCGGCTGGCAGCCTGGGCTTTTTTACACTAAATGTTTTCTCCTGCGAGCCACAGACATTCAAGTCAACATGACAAAAGTCCCTTTTGAGCTGATCCAGCAGCATCGCGTCGCTGCGGTTAGCCGGGTCGCAATTTTTGTAAGGAAAGGCAGATTTTTGCAACAACCAGAAAAAAGTCTGTGTGATGTCGCCACCACCATAGTCCATGCGAACTCGTGTGTTCCTGTGCGATATGCCGTCCTCTACGCAAGATACCGACGTCTTTTCCTCGCCTACGTCTACAACACAAGCATAACCCAAGCCTGCTCCAAAAGTTGCAGCTACATGGTCCTGAAATATTTTTGTAATTAGCAGGCTATTGAACAACATTATTATAATAAATGAAAGTTTAAATTACAAACCTGTAACAAGAAACATCCTCCAAATCCCATGTCACATAACAGTAGAGTTGTCAATTCCTTCAAATACAATCTATTGTAAATGTCTGGAATTATAAGAACTGCTCGATAGTGCTTCAAATCACGCAAGGGTATATCCATTTTTTTTATTAAAACATATTCCCAAATAGCTTTTAAGTCAGCCAGGACTGAACGTAAGCTACCTCCAGGGCCAGAGTGTATATTCAACTCTCCTCTTTTATATGGAAAATGTATATTGTACCCATCTTCGGGATTCAATGTTAAAATATCATCTCCTACAATAATATCCTCTTCTCTTTTGATCCAATCAGTAACGGTAGGTGACAAGACTTCAGGATTCGATCTACGATTGAATGCTGCTATCTGCTGTGGAGGTGTAGCATACCTTCTTCTACCATCCGACTGTAGGCAAGACTGAAGAGTGTGGGAAACTTGTAGTCGGGACTCTTCCATTGCCTGTGTGAGTTCTTTTGTACGTGGAACCAAAGGAGGTAAGAATGAGTCCTGATAAGATAACCCATTTGGACGGCGTTTTCTAGCAACTGCATTTAAAATTGTGTTTGGATTCACATCAGAGGCTCTTCCAATACGTAGATTCCTTGAGCCAGGATGGATGATGATTATAGTCTGAGCTTGTATTTGCTAATAACAAACATTTTGATCAACATTTTATTTCTAATAATCATTTGCTAAAAAAGAAAATCAAAACACATACTTCCGCACATGATTCTTGAAAGACTGGCATTGTTAAAAGATCATTTAT
Source organism: Cecidostiba fungosa (assembly GCA_900474305.1). Lineage (NCBI taxonomy): Eukaryota > Metazoa > Arthropoda > Insecta > Hymenoptera > Pteromalidae > Cecidostiba > Cecidostiba fungosa. Next base: position 42,816 of record UCOJ01000730.1, read on the forward strand.
TCCAATACAACATTTAAACAAGTATCAAAGTTAAAATAAACTTTTATATACAATTTTAAGCACTATCACTGTAAAAGTAAAGTGATTTGGTAAAAAATCATTTTATATAGTTTAACCAAGAAATATTGTTTACTCCATTAAAAATTGGATTCTTTATAAAATTTGTTTGCTACATTTTGTAGACTAAAAACGCAAAGTTTGTACCGTATATTTTTTGTAATAACGCAGTTATTATTTTTTTTACAGTTAACTTTTGCAAAGAAACAGTCAAAACAAACGACTAACATTGTCAACAAAAAAGATTATCGATACATCCACACATTGTTTATTATTATAGGTTATGCTTGTATGCACTCTGGTGTTTTCGTGCGAAATTAGCCACGATTGGTCACTAACCTAACCTTATATCAAGCAAAAATAAGTTATATTCAGGGAGTAAGAGGTTACTCCATCATGATGGTTATATTTAAGAACGCGCGGATCCCAGTGCCGGTCATTCAAAAAATCAGGTTGTCAAAGGAACAATCCAAACTATCAAGGCGTACTTAATTTCATAGAAAAAAATTCGACTCGTGTACAGATAACGCTATTTTACCATCAAAATGGTTCAGCAGTCTTGAGCTTTTTTTCACTGAATAACAGTGTCATATTATTGATTGCGCGTCTAAAATAATACCTGTTTGCTTATTACATGACATTTTTAAACATACCGATATTAAAATTGTTTTAAACGGTTTTGAATGTAAAAAAATATTTTAATACCCGAATTTCAAAACTGAAAATCTTTAATTCTTCTTACTAAACAATAAATAATAAAAGGAACACTATATAGATACGGTATGTACCGCGCTCTACTAAGTTCAACATGCGGGAAGTTTGTATACATAAAGAAGGAGGAATAAATGTAAAAAGACGACCGTATTAGTCGATCTATACATGGAATTAAATAAATAAATAAAATAAATAAATAAAGAGTTGTGACTTTTTATTCTTTAAACATTAAACATTATACCTATGTACATATATGTAAGTGGTAAAAAATATATCTAACTGCGTTGTATGTACACAGCTAAAATTTAGTAGAAAAAAACAGCATAATTATAGCGCCTTAAAAAACAGCAGAATTCCACAGCTTGAAATTTTTTTATTAATATCATATTTGTTTTTTATTTAATATTTGTTAGAAGTTATCTTTTTCTGATCCAGCAAGTGAGTTGTATCGAGTAAGTCCAAAAAACGCGAAAATCAGACATGTGTGCAGTACTCGGCTTCGGCTCGCTATATGCGCATATACTCGCCTTCGCCTCGTACTGCAAACTCCACGCGGGAGCAAAAGGTCTCCTTCTCCCCCTTGGTGTATAATATATTATTATTATTATTATTATTATTGCTTCAACTCTATATTATCATCTATGACTTCTCATTTCTTAATTTGGACACTTTTGTGTGTAATCTCAGAGGTCGGTTGTAAAAGCGGCGCCGGAATTGTATTTGAATTGCCCGTCGCCGCCGGTACCTTGACTGTTATAAATCGTGGCTTCTCTTTAAATTTTGAAATGTGCATCGGTGCCTTTTTTACTACAAATAGTGTTTTTCCCTTAGATTTTGTATTGACTCTGATGAATTTGGATTTTTCTTCAAATGGCATAATAGCTGACTTTTCATAGTCTTTACTAGTAGCGAATGTCACCTCAACAGGTTCGTTACGTCCAAACAGTCTCAGGTTAGTAAATGACTTGCCACTTATTTCCTTATTATTATTTTCAGGAATGATTGATGAAGTCATTTTGTATCAAAGCGATGAGGTCACAAATTTCCAATTATTTTCACAAAATTCAGTGCTTTGATGATTTGTTACTGCCAAATTTCGCTGATCAATCCGCGTACATGTAACTCTCCTGTGGCGATCCTTATATTTCTTAAAATATGTACATATAACTGTAACGCACACAGACGCCGATTTCACTGCATGCGATATATTTTCTATATCTATATTATTCAAAGTGTTCTCTTGATTCGCAAAATTCTATTTATCTGGGCGTTGATGAAGTTGAAAAGGGTCGAACGAAATCTTCAGAAATTCAAACAAAAGAATTTTCTAATAATTTTCGAAAACTATATTATTATATGTATTTTGCATTCTCGAGTTACAGAACCAAAGTACGAAACGTCAAGAAAACCGCACGACTGCTCTGTTCAAGTTGCACGTAGTAACTAAGTATTAGGTGCAGATATACAGGTAGGGTATACCCTACAGGTATGTGATGCAGTTTTGAAGAAATGGGTATACTGGATCTGAAAGAGCCCGGTCAATCGGTGTTCCAAGAATGGGTGGAGTAGATGGTGATGGTTTATTGCATTTCAATTTATTTCCTATACTATAGATGCTGTTTCGACGAATTTTCAGTTATTAACACTATAAGTATATAGCTATTTATAAACTAAATTACGTATTGTACATACTTGAAAATATTTTATACCTGATGTGACTGGTTATGTGTACTAATAATATGGTGGGGGGAAATTTTTCCCAAAACAGTTTTCCCAATGACTTTTTTTTCCAAACCAAATTTTTCCCAAAGAATAAAAAACAACATTGGAATATACAATGAACGAAGTAGTAGTGTTTATTTACATTAAAATTTAGTGTGATAGCTAATTGTTTGAAAGTAGGTTAGTATATGTACCCACCGGTAATTGAAACTTTGAATTCCGGAAATTCCCGCCGGTGTCTGCCGCAAGTTATAATTGGGGATATGCCGGATATCCGGAGCCGACGCGCATGCGCTGTATATGAGAACGCGCACGCGCGTCGGTCCCAGTTAACCAGCGGCGGGCGCTGGCGGGAATCTCCAGAATTCAAAGTTTCAATTACCGGTGGATGTACATATTCACGATACTTTTCAACAATACTGTGAATCTGTTCTTCAATTTCTCTCCTTCTTTTCGTCAAGCCTTTTTTCGAATTCGCTGCACAAGCTGCAACTGACGCTGCATTATTTCCGTGTCAGCTTGCTCTTTTCTAAGTTCATCAAAGAACACGTATAGACTGGGGTGGTACATACATACACTCGGAGGATAAGGTATTCTGATGGAATGTTTTTTGAAATTCTCCAATTCAAAAAACAATAGTTTGCGTCATAGAATTTAAACATCAAAGTTAATTATATGCTGGAAATTCACAAAAATCAAACTTCCAGCGCCATAACTTTTTAAATATAGATTTTGGAGAAAAAATGTATAGATGATTTTCTTCTTAAAATTACCCAAATTAGTAGAAAAACCTTTGTCCGGAACGAAAAAATGACTTTTTCTAATTTGTTTAAACAATAGCATATAACAAAAATCGATTGCTTTTTACGAATTTTTGACAAGCAAATTCGGATTTTATGGGTCAAATACATTATAAGAATAACCGTGTTTGACCTGTGTGGACCTCTTCGTACACAGGAAGGTATACCCGCAGCTCCGGGTAATAAACACGAAGCTTTTAGAAATAGTTAAATAATATATCATTTTATGACACAATCAATCATCGTACTTATACCTGTATTAGTCATTTTTTCATAAGGATGATCCTCTAAAAATATATCAGCCAGCTATATTTTCATAATATATTCCAAAACACTCACCTATTATATTTTCGTCCTTTTATTACACCGCGTTCATTCTAAACTTCTTTATTGAATCTTTACCCCGATACTCATTTCGCTACTAGCGTAAATAAATACAGCTATGTACGCACACATATAACAACATACGTAAAGTCTTATCTAACATAATTCTTTTGCATATCGCAATTTTCTATATCAATTGCGGTGTCATCCTCTCTCCCTCTCTCGGTCCATAATATAATAGTGACAGACTGACAGCCATGTCATAGAAACTGTCCTCATTCCGGGTGCCATTACCAAAGATCAAAAGTTTTGTTTACGTAATGGCGTCAACTGGTGGTATGTTTTCGTATACGAATGCTTCCAACTTTCTCTTATATTGCCTATAATACCTTTCACTAAAAGCTCTGCGTTCATTTTTACTTTTCACTAGAGACCACGGCGGACGATAGAAGCGAAACTATCTCGGCTGCGTCCATAACAAATGTTTTGCCGGATGCCACACAAGTAAGCTAACCTATAAATCTGACGACCGACTCTCTTTACTCTCATACTGTATGTAGCTAATTTCTTTTCAGTCTCTATAATTATTTCCTAAATTTCTTTTAGAAATCAATAATCATGGAAAAGGACGCAGATCTGGCAGGTGTTCCACCAAAGAAGACCAGGGTAGAGGTACAGTCTCTGCCAGCTAGGCAATATCTAGACCAAACAGTTGTACCTATTCTGCTACAGGCACTTTCCAGCTTGGCTAAGGAGAGGCCACCCGATCCAATAAATTATTTGGCCTCGTATCTCCTAAGAAACAAAAGCCAGTTTGACACTGGTGGATCACCTTCCACCACACAATAGCTTACGTGCAGAGGAAAGAAATTTTGTGAAGTCGTGCGCGCGTGCTTTCTTGAACAACAATTGATTTAAAACAGTGACAAACTAAAAATTGGGTAAACAAAGTTTTGCAGCATTTGTTAAATAATACAAGCTATTATAATTGTACACATATGTAATCATGTATCCAGGCATGCGTTAGCCTTTTTTTGTCCGAGTTTTGTTTAATAATGAATTGTAATATACAGCTGTGAATTGTTAAAATTTTCAAATATCTTTAATTGAGACTTGCAGATTTTTACAATAATAATAATGATAATAATACAATTTTTCTTTAAGGTATTAAATAAAATATATATTTAACATCATTTGGACGCAATATTAGATTTATCACTAATATTACAATAGCTTAGGCTTGTCAACATATTGCTTGCCATGATGAACAATTGTCGTAAATGTTCCTGCCACCATTGCTGCCCAAAACAGCATGTAAAGTAGAATTTCTGTTGTATATCGCGAAGGCATAATCATTTGAGCAGCTAGCATTGCAGAAGCCACCAAAAGAATTAGTGGGAATGTAGCGTATCTCCAGTTTCTTTCAGTTTCTAGTGGACACGAAACAGTCAAACATTCTCCTTCCTGTATCATATATCTTCCCAAAAATAGATTTATAGAATCCTGAAATTAATTATCATTAGTAAGTATGGCTTTGACCTGCTTAGAATATTATTATTTAATAATCATTAGTTTTTCTTATTACCTGTCGGAAACCATCAGCAAAATTATTTTTATAATATCTAGTAAGAGAATTCATGCCATCTCTCATAGCTCCCATCTTAGTTCGCTTGCCTGTCCTGGTGAAATCTGTCTTCAGAGCACTAGTTCCAGAGTACTGAGTACTAATAACATCAGCATTGTCAGCCCAAACCTTGTGAAATAAAAGTATTTGTATATGTACTTGAAAATTAACAATCATTGATGTATTTTTCTTAAGAATAAAACAGATTTTTGCCTTATTACCTGCTTAAATAAAATTTCAACTGATGGATGCTCATCTACGTTCCTCAAAATTTCCAATTTGGATAAAGCATCTGAAAGTACTCTCTTAGCTAGCATACTCTGCACTACATTTGTTCTATCTAAACAATCAATGCAATTTGTCCTGAAAATGCCATCTTGAACAGATACTAATACTCCGTCTCTTGTTAATAAGAAGTATCCCATTTGTTCTTGGTCAGGAGCAAGACGAGCCATTAGTATGTCAAGTCTATGCCATTGCATTTTTCGACATTCTGCATGAAAATCAAATGCTTCATATCTTATATTCTGATTCTTTAATTCTTGTACAACATCCCTGTATGCCCTTTCCAAAGTTGCCTCTGCACCTTTCTGATCAATCTATTAAATAATAACATGATGATAATGTTAAAGCCAACCTAACATTTTAGAATTCAAGAATAATTTAAATTATTACCAAATTGACTATAATTTGTTTCCCATAATGGAATATTTGACTCTCAAAATGTCTGGCACAAGCTACCAAATGATTTTCATTTGGTATTATCTGTGGTTTTGGCTTATATTTTAAATTGGGAGCTTGTTGCCAAAATAGTGGAATAGAACCACGAGTTTGAACAAACGAACTCTTACTACCATTAACTTCTAGAATTTGTTCTGTTTCAACAAAATTTGAAACATTTCCATTACTATCTATGCCACGAGAAAAAAGTCTTGTACCAGCTCGATGAATTGAGCGTCTAGATATTATACCCCAATTGAATGGAGTGCCATTGACCACGATAGTGTTCAATGAAACAACTATATTTCAATAATTAAGGATAATTGTTTATGCACAATGTTTTTGAAATTAAATGATTATGTTTAAAATAAAGATAAAAAGGATACAGCCATGAATGATTGGAAGACAAAATTTGTGATGTTCTGGTCTTGCTGCAAGGGGTTGTAGTAAATATGAATTCCATATAAACCTAGAATCTGCTCTCTCGTGCAGTGGCATCTGTAGAATACAATTTGAAAAATTAAGCTAGAAAATTTCAAGCAGTATACCTTTAGCATTAGATGTTCTCATATAAATAGAAATTAGCTCACCTGTAGGAAATCTGGTGGTGTATTATGAAGCCTTTGCATTGTACAACTTAGATCATACGTATAACTAAAGTAAAAATGAGGTGTACTCAACACAGACTTTATCATTTCCAAATAGGTATTGTTGTTGCGAATTTGTTTTTCATCCAAATGGGTCATTGACCTTGTATAGGGTATTATAAAGGTAGAAACAATTTTGAAAATGTCTTGATTCGCTAAAGTGCCAACTTTTTGTGCATCGTCTATAACTATTAAGTAAGGGCAAGCTAATAGCCTAACGATTCCTATGATACCCCATATTTTCCTGCGACTTGCAGTCTGAGGAATTTGACTAGGATTTGAAACTGAAAAAATAAATGCATGTAATGAAAACTAGCACTACTTTTTTAACCGCACCATTACTCTGCAAAAAAAAATTACCTTGAGTATAAATCTGATGACTTGTCCTATCTATAACAAGTAAGATTTTTGTTCTAACAGGTTCTATGTAGAATTTGTCTGGAGTCGCATATCTGAAAGTGAATAAGGGATCATTAAAATTTCATTCGCCACAGCTTGGCCAGCTCAGTTCAGTCAGCACATAGTAAAGAATCATCTCTATATACTCACAAGTAAAGATCATCGTAAACATCAGTGCTCGCAGCCATCTTTAAAATCTTCAATAAGTATACTTATATCCACACTTATTAATTTATTAATAACAACAGAGTCAGGCGGCCAACAATAGAGAATTGCCTGGAATGTGACGTGTAGCCCTTTCACCCTCCTCCTCTTCTATTTACAAATGCAGCACAGTCAGCAGCAGCTGACCAACTCTCCTCGCGATGGAGAGAAAAACCGACAAGTCCTCGAGGAGGTATCAGGTCCACACACGACAAACGCAATAACTGTCAACTCGTATGCGGAAAAGCCAAGTGCGCGTTACTCATTGCAACGACGATCCTGGAAAATTACACGTCGGGCGAATCACGTCCATATAGCAGTAGCTACAGCTCGTTCCTCGTTTCAGCGCAGCAGCTGCGCGTAGCCTTTTAATTACACGTATGTCTCCGCGCAGCAGTGTGTACTTATAATATCAGTCTTCGGCTTCTCCAGGCTCTTGCGAGCTTTTTTCCGTCTTCAGGGACACATATGACGATATGACACATGTATAGGTTCGATTTTCTGCTGAGCCAATGCACCGATTGGACGGGGAAATTCGTCAGCTTATCTGGAGTCCGACACAGTGGAAATGGAAGTCATTTTTCGATACCGCTTTTCACGCGCTAGTTATTAAAAAAAAAGATGATTTTCGAATACTAATATTATTATTATTAGGTATTATTCTGGAAAATTCAATGGGATTTTATCTCATCTGCTTCTATCATCATCTATAAGTTTTTTCATTTCGGAGCAGCATCTCTCCGCGGATATTCATATTCGTGCTCACTCGCGACCGTACTTACCAACTGCCAATCGAATCATCTCAAGAGATTAAAAGCCAACACTAAAAAGTCTACTGCTCCGATAAGGTGAAATATAACCAAAAATCGATCGCAACAATTAAATGGAATTAATCGCGTAGACCCATGAAAAAAAGGAGTAACAACAAAAATAATAATAAAAACAATCAAGGTACTTAGTGTAGGGGGCGACGTTGGCGCATATCTGTTGTTGGCTCTCTGCTCTCTCCCCGTCTCCGCTCCGTCCGGAAATAATCCAATCCCCTCGCGCGACGACGACGACGACGACGACGGCTACAAAAAGTGCACGAAGCGCGAGACGGCAAGATAAAGCTGGTCGAGTCGTGTTGGTGCGCGCCCACGCAGAGAGTAAGCTAGTGTATATTGCGTATATCTATAGTAGGTAGCGTTATGAGAGCTGAAGAAGAGTAGCTGCTGCCTATCGTGCGGGGAGAGAGCAAGAAAAAATATAAGAACCGACCGAGCGATCCTCGACGGCAGAACGTCCATTACGAGTCGACGTCGTCGTCTCATCCAAGTATATCCTCGTCAGTATAGTCCGTGCAGCGCCTATTGCTACATCAAGACTTTCTGCACACAGTGTGTGGCTCTCGTCGCGCGAACTCTGGAGAGAAAGAGAGGGAGTACGGAGTATAGAGGAGGTATATACGAGACTGTGTGCAGCACAAAAATAAAAACTCCGAGCTGGCGGACAAAGAGGAGCCTGGCTCTCGGCGTTTTCACGTCCGCCTCGGCCCAGTGTCTCGTCTCTGACCATCGCGGAGCAGCATATAGTATAGTGGCTCGCACGCGTGAGTGCGAGAGAGAAAGAAAAAGAAGAGAGAGAGATAAGGAGGACGACGTGAGCGAGCGAGAGGGAGAACGAATTTTCGTTCCGTACACTGCGGAGAGAGAAGCACCGTTGCACTGCGCTACTGTGACGTGATGACGATGCTGCTACTGCTGCTGTTGGAAGCGAGGAGAGCTGCTTCTCCACTATTCGCTTGCTGAGACACTGCGACGTTGATATAATATATACGCTACACGAGCGAGAGAGAGAGAGTGTGAATCGTGCTAGTTGTGCACCTATAGAGAGACCCCGGATGAAGACCGACTTCAGGATCGACTGACGAGAGGTCAATGTTGATATTTTTCGAGACTGACCCCGCTAGAATGTCAACATTTTTCTCGCGTCGGACCTAAAGCGCCTAAGTACAGCAGTGCACTCGTGATTTTGTGGATCGTTCAATGTTCTAGATTTGCTTTGAGAGCTCGGATTTGGCCTGAATCACGGTGGACGCGCGAGCGTGCTTTGTCTCTGCTGTTCTACACAAGTGCCCTGGCCTGGAGAGAGAGGCCAATGTCTCCACTATCCGTCGAGGAGTTGTCCAGTGTTTTCTAGTGATAGTGCTGTGTAATTGAATAGTCGGAGAAAAGAAGCTAGAGCAAGATGGCAGAGGTAGATCCGGAGACCCTGCTCGAGTGGCTGAGCATGGGGCAAGGTGATGAAAGAGACATGCAACTGATAGCCCTGGAGCAGCTCTGCATGCTGCTACTCATGTCTGATAACGTTGATCGATGCTTTGAGAGGTATCTGTTTGCTTGGGAATCATGCATGGGATATGTGGCATTTGGATGTTAATTGATGTTTTTGTTTTATAGCTGTCCACCGAGAACATTTTTGCCAGCCCTTTGTCGTATATTCTTGGATGAGCTGGCTCCAGACAGTGTTCTGGAGGTGACGGCTAGAGCCATTACTTACTATCTCGATGTCTCTGCAGAATGTACAAGACGAGTGGTGGCTATGGAGGGTGCCATCAAGGCCATCTGCAGTCGTCTGTCTTGTGCTGGACTTGGATCAAGAGCCAGCAGAGACCTGGCTGAACAGTGTATAAAGGTTTGTAAAATAAACAGTTTCATGGCAGAATTTAGCTAGGCCCACAAATTTATTGTTTAACTGTAAAACGTGTTGGGGTCAGTATGAGTCACACTGAGTGATTCATAAGAAATTAAAGTTATTTACCTTTGGCATGGAAATTTTTTAAAATCAAATAATTGCTTATCGTTATCTTGCTAATCAAACTACTATCTATAAATATTTGTTACACATATTCATTGGTTAATGAAATTAAATATTATATTTTGATTATATTGCTTCTAGTATGGATGCAAAAAATTTGTTTATAATACAGAAGTCTTTCAGCTTACAACTGCTAAGTGATTTGGGGTGACATGAATCACTGTTGACTCATGTGTTTTGGAATTTTTTATTTTCATGCACCCAACAATTCTCCAAAATAGATCACAAATTATTACCTTGTTGCACTCAACACTCACTACAAATGAAAAAACAGTATATATCTTAGGATAAAATTAATTGTTTGTTTGCTTTTTCTAACAAATTTCTCTTAATACTAAAATTATTAAACTCCAGCAGAAGCATGTGCAGAAATGATTTTTTTGTTGGTTTATGCAATACTGCAATTAATTAAAAAAAAAAAAATAATAATAATAATAATAATAATAATGATAATTTAGCTAATAATAAAAACCATAGGCTCTTATAGATGGATTGGGTTATATAATAAAATAATTGTATGGGAGCTACCTGCCCTTGGTAATTTATACACTCAAGTAAATACTGCTATTATACTTGTGACCTTTCTGTCTTTTACATTTATGCCTTCCAGGTTCAAATATAAATAACAGCACAAAGATCCCAGCCATATGTATTTTGAAGTAGGTTATACTAAAATAACTCGCATTAATTGGTTCCATTATTAAAAAAAAAAAAAGAAAAAAAAAGAAAAAATGTTTTTTTGGGATTGACCAATATTTTTTATCAATATAGCGACATTAAAATGGCATTACATTATACCCTTCTGTTCTCGATTCTGTTACTTTTACCGAAGCTGCGCACGTTCTAAGAGTCACATCCACATGCGAAATTAATAAATCGATATTTTTCATTTCCAGGTTCTGGAACTGGTCTGCGCCAGAGAAGCAGGTGCAGTCTTTGAGGCGGGTGGCCTTTCTTGTGCTCTATCTTTTATTCGTGAGCATGGCGCTCAGGTGCATCGCGACACCTTGCACTCGGCCATGGCCGTAGTCTCGAGACTCTGTGGAAAAGTCGAACCCCAAGACAAGTCGTTGCCCGACTGCGTGGAGGCCCTGTCCACGCTTTTGCGTCACGAGGACGCCCACGTGGCCGACGGCGCGCTGCGTTGTTTCGCCTCACTGGCTGATAGATTCTCCAGGCGCGGCACCGATCCAGCGCCGCTCGCTTGCAATGGATTGGTTTCTGAATTGCTCTATAGGTGGGTTTTTTCCGTTGAGTTTTTATTGTTCTTTTTATCGGTGTGTGCTATAGAGTTATAGCGTACTTTGAGCATACCATTAATTTGTAAATACTTTAGTTTGTTGCGAAAACACTGAAATTTATAAAATATTAACGATCATGTATATTTAAGCAGAATATTAATTTTGTAAGGAAAGCAATCAATTTTTTTTCTGCATTGTAGATTGTCGAATGCAGCAGGTCCCATCTCATCAATAAACACGACACCAGGAAACCCCAAGACTCCACCAACACCAAATGTTACGGCTACCACCATTCCTGCGCCCGAAGCAAAATCTTGTGCCTCCGTATCGACCATCATCAGTCTCTTATCTACTCTGTGCCGCGGTTCAGCTTCGATAACCCACGACTTGCTACGTTCCGAGCTGCCGGATGCTATTGAGAAAGCTCTGAAAGGCGACGAGCGATGCGCTCTAGATTCCATGCGATTAGTAGATTTGCTGCTGGTGCTTTTGTTTGAAGGCAGGTCGGCTCTTGGCCGAGCCAACGCAAGCAGCGGCTCTTCCGGGCCGCTTCTACCACGACTTCGACGACTCGACAGTGCTGGAGAAAAATCACATAGGCAACTGATAGACTGTATCAGATCCAAGGACACGGACGCTCTGATTGAGGCGATAGAATCGGGCGGTATCGAGGTCAATTTTATGGATGACGTTGGACAGACCCTATTGAACTGGGCCTCAGCTTTTGGTACCCAGGAGATGGTCGAGTTTCTCTGTGATAAAGGAGCTGATGTTAACAAAGGTCAGCGCTCCTCGAGTCTTCACTACGCTGCCTGTTTCGGGAGGCCGGCTATTGCTAAAGTCCTGTTAAGACACGGAGCCAATCCCGATCTCCGCGACGAGGATGGAAAGACACCGTTAGATAAAGCAAGAGAACGCGTCGATGAAGGTCACCGTGAGGTCGCCGCCATTTTACAATCTCCAGGCGAGTGGATGTTGCCTCCTGGCCAGGACGATAGAAAGTTGGAAAATGATGTAAAGGAATTCACCGAACCCAAAGGCGATCCTGAGATGGCTCCTGTATATCTGAAAAGACTGTTGCCCGTATTCTGCTCGACTTTCCAGTCGACAATGCTGCCCAGCGTGAGAAAAGCAAGTTTGAGTCTAATACGCAAGATGGTACATTACATTCAGCCGGAGCTACTCGCTGAAACCTGCGGTGCCAATAAAACCACTGGCTGTGGTGCTATGCTTGTCGAAGTTATTGCCAACGTACTCGACAATGAGGTAAGTCGTCTTTCCTTTTAGAAGCAAACGACGAAATAGTGTTATCCGGATAACACGCGCAAGTGATGAATCTGAATAGTTGCGCACATGTACTCACGGCCCGGCCGGAATTCTGTCGGCAGGAGTTCGATATAAAAGCAAGTCCCCTGTCGTCGACGATGTCGTCGAGCTCACCACCACCGCCTCCGTGTCTTGAAACGTTTATTGGCCCTAAGATGCCATTCTCCGCGCGCAAGCTTTCCCAGTACTACATTCTCGTCAAGACGGTAACGTCCGTCCCAGATTCTTGCTACTTACTGTATCTTTGCTCTATTTTTTGTACTTGTACTGTTGAAACCGTTGGTTTTTACTTATATCTCTGTAACTCTTAACCCAAAGCTAACTCTCGAACAGACTTCCATCAAACAACTATTTCTGAGCTCCGCCTTCTCGATTCACGTGCCTGCTCGAGAACGCGCGCTGCCGTTCAATATATACATTATATGTGTATCTACGAGCATCATCCGCCCATCTCTGAATAATGCGTGATATATCTCTGCTAACGAATGTATAACCAATCTTTGTTTGACGTTGAATTTGCATTTGAGACTCCCATGTTACCAAAAAAGACGTTTCTCTCTTTTTTTTTATGTGTTTAAGTTTGCTTGTGTCAGAACGAACGACCGAGTGTTTATAAACGCTTGCTGATTTAGGAGACGTATCACTAAGGCACATACTGCGTACTTTAATCGACTTGATACTTTTACTATGTCTTAGAGGCTCTCGAGACTCGAGGATCGAGTGTAACTTACCGCACATGTTGCAAGCGTTCATCTGCTAGATTTTCTAATACTCGAGATTCATGTCGTTTAATACAAACTTACCTTCCACTACAATGATTAATAATCGGAAACCTCTCTTTTATTTTCATTTTTCGCGCACAGGAAGACGAAGATGGTCACCTGGTGGTGCTGCAGATGATCCAAGACCTGATGGTCAAGGGCAAGGACGAATTCCTGGAGCACTTTGCACGTCTTGGAGTTTTTTCCAAAGTTGGCGCCCTAGCAGGACCGCAGGATGCTCCTCCAGAACCAGAAATAGAACCCAGTAGTAGCCTGGTTCAGACAACACCCACAACTACGACTAACTCGGAGGAACAGAAGCTAGAGGATGCAAAGGAACTCCTAGTTGGCAAGGCCTACCACTGGAGGGATTGGTGTATCTGCCGTGGTCGTGACTGTCTGTATGTCTGGTCGGATGCAGCAGCTCTGGAGCTATCGAATGGAAGCAATGGCTGGTTTAGATTCATCTTAGATGGAAAGTTGGCTACTATGTACTCAAGCGGCAGCCCCGAGGGAGGCACTGACACAACAGGTAGTGGTGACATTTCTAATATGTCTTTTTTGTGTGTGTAGAGTAATGAGACGCGTTAAGAACTTAGAATATAAATCAGATATTCCGTTACATAATGCGGTAACAAAAACGTGTAATGTATGTATGCGGTGCGTCTCATTACGCTGCATATTTTTTACTTGCTCTGCCCATGTTACAAATCACATTGCATCTTGTCCTCTACCCGTACCTCTCTATCTCGTTCTATCTCTGTCTTTTATTTTCTCTATTGCGAATACGATTAATGATCTCTGGACGCAGAGAATAGCTTAGAAAATAACTTGTTTTACCGACTGCCTACAGGAAAGGGAGGGAGGAACACCGAGTCTCTGACCACTGAAGGTAGGTACGGCTCCCGGCCGTTTAGCATCCATACACATAACTCAACTCTCGACTTTCATTCTCATTATCAAAAACAAACAAAGAAAAACGGAGTATTGCGAGCACAATTCAAACAGAAAGTAATGACGTCCGATTTGATGCTTTAATAGGGTTGTTTTGCGAAATATGTATTGCAGAAAATCGCGGCGAGTTTTTGGAAAAGTTGCAGCGGGCTCGCAGTCAGGTCAAACCAAACTCTATCAGTCAGCCGATATTGTCGAGACCGGGACCAACGAGGCTCGTTATCGGTAATTGGGCTCTGTCAAGCAAAAAAGATAGCGAATTGTGCATTCACAACAGCGATGGGCAACAGCAAGCCACGATTTTGAGAGAAGATCTACCGGGTTTCATTTTCGAATCGAACAGAGGGACGAAGCACTCTTTCACAGCCGAAACGAGTTTAGGTAAATGTACTGAGATTGGTAATTTTATTTGTGTATTTGACGCCTAAATTAAGATTTTTTGTGCACGATTACATAATAAATTCAACTTAAACTAGGCGTCAAACCGTGAAAAAAAGTTTTATTTACATAAAAAAAAAAATAATAATAGGTCCAGAATTTGCTGCGGGATGGGCCGGAAAACGAGGCAAGCGTTTGCGCTCAAAGATGGAAGCAATAAAACAGAAAGTAAAGACCCAGGCCCAAGAGATTTACGAGTGCTACTTCAAGGCAGCCCAGGCCCAGCCTCGCGGAGTTGTGGCTAAACTAGCAGCGATCGTTACCCAGATCGAAAAGGCTTGCCACAAACAGCAACAACAATCTGGCAGTCGCGAGTGGCGTACAATCTTACAAAGCGCTTTGGATGAGTTAAAGGTCCTCTTGAACGAAGAGGGTAAAGTATCGGCCTACGAACTGCATTCCAGTGGCCTCATACAGGCGCTCCTGGCACTTCTTGCTGCGCCGCCTAATACCAGCGCGCAACAGTTCTCACCAAGAATGAACAAACTGAGGCTTCAGAGAATAGCCGTTTTCAAGAGCTGTTTTCAGTCCAGAGATACGGCCAAAGGTGACAACTTTGCGAAGATACTCGTACAGAAACTTGTATCCGTGCTAGAATCTATAGAGAAGTTGCCGGTTTATCTGTATGATACTCCTGGATCTGGATATGGATTACAGGTACATATATATTTTTGCAGTGAAACTAATGGTAAACCGAGTGAAAGTTTTTATTATAAATCTATGTCTATAATGGTCTAATTATTCACAGATTTTAACGAGACGGCTGAGGTTTAGATTAGAGAAGGCAACTGGTGAAAGTGCATTGATTGATAGAACTGGTAGAAATTTAAAAATGGAACCTCTTAGTACTGTACAGCAATTAGAAAATCATTTGTTAAAAATGGTCGCTAAGCAGTGGCACGATCATGACAGAGCTACATTTACTTTTGTTAAGAAACTAAAAGAAGGCAATAAAACGAACTTTAAGTATCAGCATGACTTTGATGAAAATGGAGTATTATATTGGATAGGAACAAATGCAAAGTAAGAAAAAAGAAAGTTAATTGCAGTTTTCAAAACAAGGATGCCTTGAACTTTTGATTATTTAACCAAACATCCCTCTTTTTTTTAGAACATGTCCTGAATGGGTGAATCCTGGTCAATATGGCCTCGTAATAGTTACTTCGAGTGACGGTCGTAATTTGCCGTATGGACACCTTGAAGATATTCTCAGCCGAGACCCGTCTGCTATGAATTGTCATACCAATGATGATAAAAGAGCCTGGTTCTCCATAGATTTAGGAGTTTGGATTATACCAACAGCATATACATTAAGGCATGCAAGAGGCTATGGTAAAAGTGCTTTAAGAAATTGGATGCTTCAGGTAATTACCATTTATAACTGTACACGGAATCTGGTGCTCTATTGTTTGTTTAAATAATTCAATGAGAAATATCATATGTTGTTCAAAATAGGCATCTAAAGACGGTATAAACTGGACAACGATTTACACCCACGTAGACGATTGTTCGTTGAACGATCCGGGAAGTACAGCTACATGGACCTTAGAGCCACCAGCATTGAGTGATGACTCTCAAGGCTGGCGTCATTTGAGGTTGCAACAAACTGGCAAAAATGCTTCAGGTCAAACGCATTATCTATCGGTATCGGGCTTCGAGGTTTATGGTGAAGTCACTGGCGTTTGCGAAGACTTAGGACGAGCTGCTAAAGAAGCTGAGGCGTGTGTGCGCCGACAACGGCGGTTGATTAGATCTCAAGTTCTAAGACATTTGGTAGCAGGTGCCAGAGTTGCTCGAGGTCTAGATTGGAAGTGGAGAGATCAGGATGGTGTACCACCTGGTGCGTAATTGGGTTCATTTCTTTCATTTATGTGAATACACTTTTATTTACTTTGATTCTATCATCTTTCGCACAGGTGAGGGAACCGTAACAGGAGAACTTCATAATGGATGGATCGACGTCACGTGGGATAACGGATGTTCAAATTCTTACCGCATGGGTGCGGAAGGAAAGTATGATTTGAAACTTGTTTGCAGCGGTAATACTAGTATGGAAACTTCAACTGATAGTGCCTCCAAAATTAAGAACGGTAGTGGCGTATTGACCGGGCGTAAATCTAATAGTACTCCTAGTCTACCCGATTATTGCACTGATACAGGAATTCGTTGCTCTGTTGCTTCGACGGATCAAGCTGCAAGTGCTGATAATCTTGCAGCTAAAGTAAGTAACATATAAGTTACTTATTCGTATATTTAAAAATCCTTTCTGTTAAAAATATATGATCAATTGTTCGTCATTCTTATAGCAGGCTGCCGAGTCCATAGCAGAAAGTGTCCTTTCGGCGGCCCGCGCCGAAGCAGTAGTAGCCGTTACCGGAGAAAGCGGTGTCAACTCAACGGGAGAACTGTCAGTCGTCTTGCATCCAAGACCAGATACTGCAGCAGTAACCAGTGATCTGGCCACAATTGTTGAAAGCTTGGCTTTGAATACAGATTGTTCCTCGGCAACAGCGTCTGGAAATGGAAACAGCAATAGAACATCAAACAGCTCTAAGCCTCTATTATCAGCAGTTCGTGGTGGAAACAAGGTGGGAAATATTGCACTTATATTCAACCTAAAGATTAAAACATAATTCTGGAAGTAAAACTATGAGAGCTTAATTTTATTTACCAATTTCTAGCCTGCAAGTGGTTTATTCAGCCTAGAAGCAGCGGAGGTACTCGACCGCATGCGAGAGGGAGCAGACAGACTACGAAATAACACTAATAGTTTCCTGAGTGGTGAGTTACTTGGCCTAGTTCCAGTTAGGATCAGTGTGTCTGGTGAATCAGATGAAAATTCCATGCGAATTCGACCTGCTCCGAGAAGTCACGCGGCGGCTGCCGCAGCAGCTGCAGCTATCGGAGCTACTGAAGGTAAGTTTCATCATTTAACTAACAGGTTCATTCGTACGCCAATTACTAGTATTATTTTGATCCCTTCCAAATATTAAAATTATTCTAAAATAATGTTCATTGTCATTTATTTGACTCATTTGAATATTTAACTGTTGGGATATACATGTCCATTTACATTTCGTTGCATCGTTGAACCTGTCGTTTGTGTTGCATTGCACACATTTATTGTCTTCATTTCATTTATTGTATCACCATTGTCATTATTTTGTAATTCCGCGTCCAGGCTCGAAGGATTGCTGTCCTCGGGACAAAGACGCAAGTTCATCCTCGCAAAATACAGCAGCAGGATGTCCCGTCGTCGTAACTACCAATCCCATGTCCGTGTCCGTGCCGAATCTTGCTTGTAGTGATACAACTAACAATACCCTGGAGCCGGTACCAGCATCTGGTTTGCTTGAAACTTTCGCGGCAATGGCTCGTAGGCGAACTTTAGGTCAGTAGATCTCTTTTAAGTTTAAAAAATTTCTAGAATAATTAGTAAGATAAGCGCAATAATTTTGATTCTCTTCGTTCGCAAGCGCATAATACGTGAGTTTTATATGAAAAATTATTTACAGGTCCAGCGGCAAGTCAACATATCGCCTCAAACACCATTCCCAGCTCGAACTCGAGAGGGTCGAATCCAGTTTCCAGTTTGGTCAGACTAGCTCTCAGTTCGAATTTCCCAGGCGGTCTGCTTGGCACTGCACAGAGTTATCCAAGCTTAACGAGCAGCAGCCAAATTCCGGGTACAACGACATGCTCGGGCGGAGTTGGCGGTGGTGGTCTAGGACAGGCTCTTACCATGTCCTTGACCAGTACAAGTAGTGACAGCGAACTGGCAAGTATCCAACTGCGATGCTGAATGCTTAATGGCTTCCGCTCTTTTTTACTATGATTCATTGAAATTGTTTCAAATGTCTTTGTACAATGTACTTAAATTGTTTAAATTAATTTAATTTATTTTTATACAGGTCAGCCTGGAAGAATTTTTGGAGGCCTGTGGTGAGGTTGCGGCCTCGAGTGTTGGAGGAGCACGTGTTGGTGGACCAACACTTTTAACGGAATTGGAAGACGACGAAGATGGAGTTTTAGCCGAGGAAGATGATGATAACGATGAGAACGATGAACAAGTAAGTTATATACGCATTTAAACTCAATATTACATTATTATAATATTTTTTAAACCGTACTAACATTTTTATTTTAAAATTTCAAGGAGGTGGATGATGATGAGGAGAATGAAGAGGAGGGAGGCGATGAAGGAGAGTATCAAGAAGTGATGGTTAGTCGTAATTTACTCGCTGCATTTATGGAGGAAGAGGCAGCTCCACCAAGTAGCAAGAGACGAGCTTGGGATGATGAGTTTGTACTGAAACGCCAATTTTCTGCCTTGATTCCTGCTTTCGATCCAAGACCTGGTAGAACAAATGTTAATCAAGTAACTATTATTCATTTATTTCCATAATATTTTTTAAGATTTGATAGAGGCCATTATTCTTATATTTTCTTGAAAATGTTTTCAGACTACAGATTTAGAAATTCCGCCCCCTGGAAGTGAAGCTCGAGTGCCGGCACACGCTGGATCATCAACGATAACTGGACCAAAACTATCCCTTTCCTTGAAAGGACCTGGCCTACCAGGAGTTCCTGATGTAGAAATACCTTTAGTTGAATCTCACGCTAGTATTTTCCAATCAGTGCAGCAATTAATGCAACTCACTGAGTTAGGAAGCAAACAGGAAAAGCTCAGAAGAATATGGGAACCAATTTACACGTAAGTATTGTTACGAATATAAAAAGTTATCATTTTCCTCCAACGTATACTTATAAATACATATACTTTTCAGTATAATATACAAAGAAGCTAAAGACGATGAATCATCGGGTCGGGCAACCCCTATAGTTAATCTCTATTCTCGCAACGTAAATCAAAATACGAACGGTTGCACCGTCGAGGATGTATTGCAACTTTTGCGCCACGTATACGTACTTGGCACGAGCAACAGTAGTGTCGGTTTGAACAACAGTCGAACGATACACATTCATCAGGAGGAAGAGCACGATTCAAGCTGGGTGCATCCAGACGATTTCACCTCGAAAAAGATCACGAACAAGATAGCCCAGCAGATTCAGGATCCATTAGCTTTGGCTGCCGGTGCTTTACCCAGTTGGTGCGAGGAGCTGGCAAGAAGTTGTCCTTTCCTTCTTCCCTTCGAGACTCGTCGTCTTTACTTTAGTTGCACGGCTTTTGGAGCCTCACGTTCGATAGTTTGGCTACAGACGCAGCGTGATGCTGTTCTGGAAAGGCAAAGAGCACCTGGGCTTAGTCCAAGACGGGACGATGTGCACGAGTTCAGAGTGGGTAGACTGAAGCACGAACGAGTAAGTGTGCCAAGAGGTGATAAGTTGTTGGATTGGGCAGAACAGGTTCTTAAGGTAATTAAATTTTTTTTTATTTTTCTTGCTCGACGCTATATATAGATTTAAAATGAGTATTTTAATAATTTTACCTGATTAGGTTCACGCAAATCGGAAAAGTATTCTGGAAGTGGAATTCGTTGGCGAAGAAGGTACTGGCTTGGGCCCAACTCTGGAGTTCTTCGCGCTTGTTGCAGCTGAACTCCAGCGCAAAGATTTGGGACTGTGGTTGTGCGATGACGAAGATCCACGTTTGGATGGCGAATACAAATCCGAGAATAATGACCACGCGCGATCAGCTGGTTTTTACGTGACCCGATCGAGCGGACTATTTCCAGCGCCGCTACCCCAAAATTCGGAAGCATGCGATCGATCAGTTCGATATTACTGGTTCCTTGGAGTGTTCCTGGCCAAAGTTCTGCAGGACAATCGGCTAGTCGATTTACCGCTCTCACGACCTTTCTTGAAACTGATGTGCCGAGGCGATATCACAAATAACGTCAACGAGCGAATTGGATTGACAACGTCAAATGTCGCAACACAGGAGAGCATGTCATCGAGCATGGCGAGCAGCTTTATATCGGATGATGGAGACCAAGACGATCGGGTATGTAACAATGTGAAATCATTAATTTTTTTGTTAGATACAAATTGCAAATAAATTTACGCTTTTTCTTTTTAACAGGATGATTTCGATCTGGAACCCTCGCCTTGGTACGATGGTATTCTAGATATCAATGATCTTGTGTCTGTGGACCCAGTCAGAGGAGAATTCTTAAAAGAAATACAGACTTTAGTTTCGAAGCGAGAGCGAGCTATTTCAGAGGGCCACTCTTCTTCTGCTGAGGATAGTTTTATCGGAGAAACGCTTTATATATCACATCCTTCGGGAACATCTGTCCCCATCGAAGATTTAGCTTTAACAATGACTTATTCGCCTAGCTCTAAAGTATTTAAATACGATCATGTTGAGTTGAAGGAGGGAGGCATGGATGTTCCTGTTACTATAGAAAACGCTAAAGAGTATACTGAACTGACTGTTAACTATTGTTTCGATCGCGGTATTGCTAGGCAGCTAGAAGCCTTCAAAGCAGGTTTCTCTAAGGTCTTCCCTATGGAAAAATTATATGCCTTTAGCCCTGAAGAAATTAGAGCTATGCTTTGTGGCGAGCAGAATCCTCAGTGGACTAGAGAAGATTTATTAAATTATACAGAGCCAAAATTAGGATATACCAGGGAAAGGTAAATACTTTTAAATCAATTAAAACTATTTTGTTTTATACATAATGAAATAACTAATAACAAATTTGTCTTTAGTCCTGGCTTCCAGAGATTTATCAACGTGTTGTTATCCCTCAACGGCCCAGAGCGTAAAGCTTTTCTACAATTTGCCACGGGCTGTTCAGCGCTACCTCCAGGTGGATTGTGCAATTTACATCCCAGACTGACTGTTGTTCGAAAAGTCGATGCAGGTTCCGGAGGTTATCCATCGGTTAATACTTGTGTACATTACTTAAAGCTACCTGAGTATCCAACAGAAGAAATTCTCAAAGAAAGACTTCTTGCCGCTACTCGTGAAAGAGGTTTCCACCTGAATTAAGAAACTTTTTGTGCAAACTTTATTATTATTTCAATAATAATACAAGTGTTGGATGATCATTTTGTATATCTTCGAGAAAGGATAGGAAGTAGTAAAAGTTCGAAGTTTCATCAAGTTTTGTTTTCTTGATGTACGATGTATGTTGGATGTACGTGCACGTACAGAAGCACATTTTACGTACGATGATTTGTCTTTGTCGTCGGATTCGAGTGTGTCCAGCAAAATGAAAAATGTATTACTTGATGTGCGTGTGTTGGAAGTACCGTTTATAGCAGAAGGCTATACAGTGGGTGATTTTTCTACGCTTGCGGGAATAAGTATAACCGCTAAACTCGTCCATAATACTATTGACATAGTCGATTTTTGTAAAATACCTTGACCAGCGCGTGCATAAACCCCTTCACTCCCTGCTGCTGATCCTATGCTTACTTTTAACAATAGAGTACATACATTTATTACGTGTTTGGGTGACTTCATAATTATAAAAGAAACTATAATAGTTCTTACAATTACAAAAAAAGCAAAGGGTGTGATCAAAGCCAAGTTCTAAACATCACAAATGATTATGAGATAACCACAAAGATGTTACCAGACCAAGCTCGCGCGTTTCAACGCTCAAAAGGTTGTTACACAAATGTCATTATGCGTTTCTAATATGATGAATATTATAATACAAATCTGATGCATGTGTAACGTCAAATTTTTGAGTGTCATCAAAAAAGGACTGTACTTGAAAAGAATTATACTAATAGTTGCTGCTCCTTTTCTTTATAATAGACTATTTATATATCTGCGGTAAAATGAAATCGGGCCGGCAAAAGTATGTATACTTGCATCAAGAATGTCAACGCGTTCCGTGTTGAGTGTGATGTAGATTATACAAATGTGTGAGAGAAAGAGAGCGAATATTAACACAGCGTCAAAATAAAAGAAATCTAGTTGCTACTACGGCGATGTAAATTATTATTATATTAATATTGTTGTATCAAGTTTTTGGGGAGAGAAGAATAAATGAAAATACGTTATCGACAGATACTATTATTTTTATTATTGTATAAGTTGATTTTGTAAGTAGTGAATACATATAAATATACATCCTTAGTCGGAAATAAAATAAAATATAGAAATATTAAAAACTACTTTTTGTTAGTATGTAATTCCTTCTCTGTTAAATGTGACTCGGAAAAAGTTCACAAAAAATTGTCCTTTTAATAAATCTGTAAAAGATTAATACAACGTCTGAGTTTAGTATATAGCTAATAGTTGTATTTAATTATATCTATTGCTAAAACTATGTATAAAGTTTTTAAATAAAAGTCATAGACTTGGATTATTGCAAATCTTATGTTATTCATCATTTCTATTTCTATTATAGGTAAAACGCATTCTTGAAAATTATTTTATTTTAACCATTGTGATAAAGGGTAATAAGAATAAACAAAATGTATTACGAGTAACGAGTTTTTATTAATATATTCCTAGAATATTCCCGTGTTCCAAATATTTTTGGATACCATGTGAAAACTGCTAAATGCACATGGTGGTCAAGGCCCACACATACTCAAAATATGTGCTGTCTTGGTACAACAATTTACATATTCAATCACAGCAGTTAAACATACATACTCTACAATAAATCTTTATAACTTGGATATTGTCTTTTCTCCTGCATTACTTTCATTATTTGGACCATCTAGTCACTGCTGAAGGACAGTGTTGGCTTCAGCTCGTTCTTCTTCCAGTTCTTTCGCAGTTAAGTCTAATTTTGATCTCGCAAAGCTGCTAATGTTGAGTCCCTGTAACAGAAGGAAAATTATCTTACTCATTATGCGCTGTCTCATAAAATCTTATGCTACGTCAAAATCGTAAATTTACTCACTTGAACAACTTTGTATTGCTTATTCTGAATGGTTACTGGCAGTGAGAAAACGATGTCCTTGGGGATTCCATAGCTTCCATCAGATACTACTCCCATGCTAACGTACTGACCAGGTTTGGTTCCAAACCACCAATCACGCATGTGATCGCCTGCAGCCTTTGCTGCTGACATGGCAGATGACATTTTTCTCGCAGCAATGACAGCTGCTCCACGCTTTTGAATTGTCTCCACAAATACTTCATTCAACCACTTGTCATCCTTGACAACTTCTGGGACAAGTTTTGAAGTTCCATTAACTTCTACTGTGGCTTGAGCAGCATCAGGATACTGAGTCGAGCTGTGATTTCCCCAAATGATCACATTCTTCACCTTGTCAATCTGCATAACAGATTAAGTGAAATAGTAAGAATACTTTTCTAATAGATATATTTTTTGTTAAGTCATATACTATACTTACTCTAACTCCCAGGCGTGCAGCGATAGCTGCCTGAGCTCTGTTTTGATCAAGCCTTGTCATGGCTGTGAAGTTCTCCTTTGGAATAGAAGGAGCGTAGTGTGAGCAGATCAAAGCATTTGTGTTGGCTGGGTTACCAACAACCAAAACTTTGACATCCTTTCTTGCAAATTTGTCAAGGGCTTCTCCCTGGATCTTGAAGATCTTGACATTGGCAGCAAGAAGGTCTTTGCGTTCCATACCTTCCCTGCGGGGCATGGATCCAACGAGGAACACAGCTGCTGCATCTTTGAATGCTGGCTCTGGATCAGCAGTGGGCAGCACATCTGAAATGAAATGATAACATTATAAGACTGATCTTTATCAATTGAAATATTTTTTTCTTTCACATAGAAATTGTTGTACCCTTAAGAAGAGGAAGAGCAAGATCTTCGAGCTCCATGACAACTCCCTTGAGAACTCCCATCATTGGCTCAATGTCCAGCAATCTCAGGTTGATAGGCTGGTCTGGTCCAAATACCGAGCCAGCAGCCAACTGGTATAGCAGGGAATAGGCAATCTGCCCAGCTGCTCCAGTAACGACAACATTGATGGGTGCAGCCTGCAAAAATACAATTCAAGTATTAGTTACTGGTACTCGTCTAATAATTCTACATTTCCTAACTCTATTTTTCAAAACATTAGCTCTCATCACCATTTTTAAGCTTCTTTCACTCTCAATATCAACAAAGTATAAACTCTACAACTACTTGGGTGGGATGCTCCAGTTCAACAGATCAATTGCTTCAATTGCCGTACATTCATTGAGCTATACTTGCACGTCACAAATCGAAACGCATACACATGTAGGTGCGTATAGGTGCACAACTATACGGCACGACGACGAATCCAATGACCTGTGCAACTGGTATCCCATCAAAATACAAAATGCACGAGCATCGTTTTCCGGTAAGTAAGTGCATTCGTCGCTCGTCTCGTCCGGCGACGGCGATTACGCAAGAATTCTTCCAATATATAAGTATTATAATCTACGGCGTTTACGTAAAAGTATCTCTTATTATGCTGTAAGTATTCTAAAAACTTTTCTCTCATCATATAGGCCATTGTACGTATCGTACGATGTATCGTGATGCGGAGATTCGAATCGCGGAACAAGCGATGAGCGAATCCATTATCGGCTATTAATAAAATAATGACAAAAATCGCGATAACGTTGTCCGTCTAAGACACCCGGTAAGCGGTAGGCGAGGATAAACAAAGAATCAGCGAGTCCAGGGGGTAAAACGATGTAATAACTCACCATTTTGGAGTCTCGGCTGTGCTACAGGTATTTGTGTCTTGTCGTCAAGTGTTGCCTTCGCGAGTAGCTCGGAGTAAGTGGAGCGAAACTTGTTTTTTAGTCTACAGTTGAGCGGCTACTGGAAATCTTGGAGCTGGCGCTACGCTTTTAACCGATAAAGCGCGTGAAGGTCAAAAAGATAATGCAATACACATGCCCACGTACACATGCGTGAGCTACTGTTGGTATGTATGTATAGTTGGATACGATATGGAAGAGGAATGTGGAATGTTCACTGCGACTGGATAGAATCGCCTTTTGCTGGACGAATGTATTCGCCCGCTTTTCGGAGTTTCGTATTTTTGACAGTTGGAACGAACGAAACTTGAGTTTTGCCGCGCGATTTGATTTGCGAATTAGAATGATCGTATATACATACATCACATTATCTACAATCACATCATATGCTTCAAAACTCCACCCTTAAAGGTAGCCGACTTACAATTTTCGATATATTGATGGTTAAAGAAGCTTTGACGCTAATAAAGACTGGTGAAAATTCTCCGTAGCGGTACCTATTCGCATGTCCAAGGTCCGCTAGATGGCAGGTTTATCAGGACTCAAGGATCCTTATCAGCTGGGAGCTGGTAATAACATAATCCTCAACGTCGCATTATGCGTTATTTTTATATGTTAATGTTAATATTGTGTTTACGCGTAGATTTATCTAAACTACTGTTTGCTTGTAGTAATGGAGAAGACGAGGAAGAGTCCGAGTGCAGCGGCCGCTGCCATAGTCAAGAAAAAATTAACGTGAGTTAATGAATTGACCACTTTATAAGTATATATATAACTGGGTTAATTACACTTTTTTTAATTTGTATTTCTTAATTGGATAATTTATGTGATGCTCTTGTCGCTTATTACCAACAATAAACTATATATATGTGCATGTATATGTACACGATAAAGAGTAATTAAGATCATAGTAAATTGCATTTGCTAATTTTCTAACATATTTGAAGTTACTCACATATCTCAGATTTAATTATTTTGATTTTTTTTTACAGAAAAGAACAGATGCAATTGGCGATTATCAAGAAAAAAGAATGCGATGCTAGAGCTTTGGACATAGTAATACAATTGTTGGAGCCTAAAGTGGATCCCGTATGGCTTCTGAAAAATGTTTGTATATATTTTTTTATAATTCTTTGCTTGTGTTAAGATAATATTCTTATTATGGATTTAAATTTTACAGCTGAAATATATCAACAAATGTCATATGGAAGATGTGATAGAGGAACGAGCCATCACAAAATTGTGTGGCTATGTTCTTTGTCAGAAACCTATTACAATTGTTCTAAATCAACAATATCATATTTCATTAAAAGAGAAGAAAGTCTATGATGTCACCAAACGAAAAAACTTTTGCAGCTCTAGCTGTTTTGGAGCATCTAACTATTTACTAGAACAAATGCTTTCCAGTCCTCTATGGTTGAGAGATAAGGAAGACATACCAAAATTCAGAATTTTCACGAAAAATGACTTACTCAAGGATCCTTAGCTTGAAAGGGGTACTATAAGAGTATATGTGTACTGGGAATTTCAATTAAAATTAATTTGTTATAAAATTGAAAAATCTGTGTTTGTAAAGCTTTATATACCGATTTAACAATGTTTAGTAATAAATATATTTTGTATTTATATGTTTTTTCTAAAGTTTTACTTTATATCGTTTTTTTTTAGATATTTCAGGTCGTTCGCTTAGTAGCTTAGTACCCTTTTCATAGTTAGTTTAAAAATAAACCGGTAGGGGTGCCACTGTTGCTTGGAAATTGCTATAATTGCATGCAAAACCACTAACTACACTGCGTCTACGTAAATTACAGAGCATGCGCACTGATGTTTTTGGGTTATCCTTGCGAGGTTCCGATTGGTCGGTCTCGTTGTGGTGGTGGTAACAACGAATATAGACTTGGTATAGAAGGACGGTCAGTATTGGCGCAGGGTCCCATTTTGAAATACACGTAGAGCC
>UCOJ01000731.1:0-69841 GCA_900474305.1 Cecidostiba fungosa
GCTTTAGACATTGATTGCATCGCACATACTCGTATTCTAATCTTAATCATAGTAGCAGACGAATGTCGGTAAAGTAGATTAACTGCTGTACCACTGGTGTATACGTAATATACTCACCGGAAGTCACGTGACCGGAGGAGATGAAACATATCGGGAGAGGATGGAAGCTCTGAACGAAAAGAAATATACCGAGCAAATTTAGTTAATAACGTAATATTTTCGAATGAATCTTTTTAAAGATGAAAGATTAGGTTAATATATTTTAAGCAGATACTAACAGATTCCCCATACGCGTAATAATAATAATTTAAATGTAATCGAATATTTTTTTGAAGGTTATTTTCGTATTTTTTCTTGCAAACGCGGAGCTATCACGCCCCTTGTGAACCCCTCCATTTGTCTCAAAAAGTATCGTCGCGTTATAATACTTTATGCGTAGTAATTTCTACAAAATTACGCAGTATAAGCGCCGAGGGTATAAATTGAGTTTCAATGTTCATCACGCGCGACTTGTCGCACGAACGCCTGTCAGTGTTATTGCGCGAAACGCTCTTTCCCTATCTCTCTCTCCGTGTCGTGTGCGCGAGCATCGCGTATATTTATAAAGCGAAATGAAAATCATTATTTATTGCGCTCGTTACTCTGCATTTGTTTTTAAAAAGCTGCAATTTGTCGCGGCCGCGCGACTTGCAGTTTGCATAACCGCACTACATTTAAACGTATAGCGCGCAGCCGAAAACCTCGGGAGCGAGTTTACAATTACAGCTGCTGCTGCCGACGGTAATTCTTTTCCGCGCCGTAAATCGCTGCGGAATAAAAATTCTCGTAAACATTAACGCATGTATCACGCGGTTAATACATTTCGCGCGCGCATATTCGAGCTTGCAAAGGTGAAAGCGCGCGCGCGCACGCGGTATGAAACTTCATTTTATATAACTCGTCCTTTTAATTTACGATACTTCCGACTATTTTTTAAGATTAAATAACTCTGAATTAAAGTATATATACTTCGGCCCGTGTAAATATTAATTAAAACGGGAAATATTTTGGAATAACAGATATGTAGTCGAAACGGTAAAAATATTTTTGCAATTCGTTCGAATCTTTTGCAAAAGAGCGTGCACGAAAATTAATACACCGAAAATTTACGCAAATATAAAAACATGTTTATATTTCTTCCTGGCGATACCACGTAAAAAGTCCACATCCGCAGGCAAATCCCCTTGATCATAGTATACCAATTTTATCTCCTCTTCATCCCGTCATCCATCCACATATATGCACCACTCGATTTCAATGTCCAGCCTGATGAAAGAGTATATAGAGCTTTCGTTTGCTGTATACCCTTTGAAGGTCTAAAATTACACGCAAACGCGAGATCGAGAGACGTGTGCGATACGTGCGTCGCTATAGGAAACGCGGGCAACTCTTTCAACGGATAGCCAGGCAGTTGGCAAAAGTGAATTAGCCACGACTGGGGCGAAAAGAGGGAGATCTAATTTTTTTTACTCCGACGTATACCCTAGTCAGCTTGATACGCAGCTAATTCGAGGAAGGCGCGACAAATTGCGAGGGCATATATGCGGATTTGAATAAAATGCGGCGAATCGCGCTTTATGCACACGCGCAAAGGGAGTAGAGCTGATCGTACATATATATATAACTACGCACGTGCGCGCGGCGAAGGGGTCGGCTGATGCTTGATGGGGTGCGCCGACTGTGGGATCGAAAAAGCTCGGGAGCGACTTTGGAAAATTGAAACGTTGTGATGACTTTCGAAAAAATTGCTGGCTAGATGATAAAGAGCCATAGACGCGTCTCATCCGCGTCATTCAATTTGCTACGATGAAGCGGATATATCGTAATGGCTCTGTCGTAAATTTGATGAATCAACCTTCGGACTGGCTTTGCGCCGTTCCTTATCGTATGTTATTAGGAACAAAAAAAAAGGGAGAGTAGTGCTGTGTATATTAGTTCTACAACTCTATATTTATCGCTCAACAACAGGAGTAAGCCTCTTACTACGAACAAGTGGTCCGCACTCATAAAGCTTGCAATGTTTCGGATATCTAAACGTTCTTCCTCTTCTCTCAAATAATCCTCGCGAATCCTCGAACCATATAACCAAAACGATCTCGCTCGCCAAACTCTCAGTCAGAACGTTCGCAGATACGCACGTATATATATGAGCAATCGCCTACTGCTACTCTGCGACAGCGAAACTCCAGTAGAGCAGTTATGTATAAGCTTGAAGAGGCTATGGATATACGCTGAGAGAGAGAGAAAGAGAGAGAGAGAGAGTGAGAGCTAGTAGAAAAGGGATATACATCATAAATCAGCGGCTCTCGCGCTGTTCGGAACTGATTACGCTACTGGTCCGTTAAAGCGAACGAGGCATCATCAGAGAGCTGCGAGCGCGCGGGGAAAAGTGCTAGTGCATGAGTCTATGGGATATATATAGGGAGAGGAAAGATTTGCGCTACTGAGAGTCACGCATCACCTATAGGCCGGCATTACGGCGTATCCGCAATTCGCTACGGATTTCTATGATCGCATCGTCTGCTCTGCTCCCTTTATATTGTATATTGCTCGCTGCTGAGCTAAGGGATATTATTTTTGTGACTCGACGCGCTGTGTCGAGCGTCAGCAGCACTCGCCGTATATATAGTTATACTATATATATATAATATAATATAACGCTTGGAAATTTAGGCTGCGCTCGTTTTTACAGTTTTATGAGTCTTTTACTTTCGACCCCGTGTTCTTTATAGTGTTTTTTCATCTTCCCGGCGCGTAGAAAAAGTAAAACTGCCGTAAAAAACAGGCCGCCGCCGTACCACTACTACTATACGGGCCGTTGTTATTGGAGAGATGCTTGAATTTCAAGCGAAAACTCGCGTATATCTTTTTTGGTCTTATGGAAAGAATCGCCACTTCGTGTTTTTAGTCTCTCTCTGCGCGCAAAGTTTTTTCTTTTTTTGTTTCGGATTTTTCGACGGATAAATGTTTCTCCGCGCGCTTTCGACTTTTATTTTACGAGCTTTCTTTTCACCCTCGCACATATCAGTGTACGGATTAAAAAAAAAGTTAGTATTATTATTATCTATAATAGGTGGAAAATTATAATATTCGCATACTTTATATTCATACGAAAAGACCGCTATCTCGCTTCTCGCGCCCCTATGTGCAGGCTCTATAATGCGTATAGTAGGGTTTCGTCTTATACGGCCTCTCGATGCAAATGAGCCGCATAAATAGCCGCTCGTAAAGATAAAGACTCGGGAATAAGGTGTAAATCCAAGACAATGCAGCTTCAAATCTTAAAAATAAACGATGACGTTCGCTTTCTCAGCAAAGGGAGGGAAGAGAGAGAGAGAGCATTACCTCGCTAGTCTCTACATCTCAACGCCGTAACAATAACGCAATCTCGTACAAGCTGGCGACAAGTTACGTCCCGTATAACTCTCTCTCTCTCTCTCTCTCTATTTTGCTCCGCCAACATTCCCGCAACTGCACGTCATTCTCGGATTTAGACTCGGGCAACTCGTCGGACGAGAAACCCTTCTGTCAAAGGCTTCCAAGCGTCCACCTTTCAAGCTTCTCTCTCTCTTGGAGAAATTCCCTGCGGCAGTTGTAGCGCGTGTTATATATATGTAGCATCAGTGTCCACACTGAGAAAAGCGGACTGTAAAAATTACTATCTACTGTTCGGTAAAAATTAGAATATTACCGATTAACGCAGCCAATAACTGTGAAAAAGTATCAACATTCCTAGATTTTCATATAAATTTTACTTTTCAGTATAGTAATTTTCAGGTAAAACAGGTCTGTTCCTTTACTTAATTCATAAGGATGATTCTAATTAATGAAACCAAGCAACATGGCGGCGTAGTCGGTAAAGGCTTCTCCTATTATAAAACTTTAAAAGTCGCCGGTTCGATCCCAAGTCAAGTCAGATTTGTTCGAAATAAAAAAATTATATAATTGATTCGAGAACAAAACAAATATAGTTAATTCTGAATAATATTAACTAAGAATAAATATTTTTTTTAGCATTTTAAAACTAGTTTGACAAGTCTTATAAAAATTATTAGATTTACAGTCTATGACCCTGAATGAAAGTATTGTATAAAAACACGGCACGTATATAAATAGCGCGCCTGGTTTTAATTCAGCTTGCCGCCGATCGCGCTCCTTTTTTCCACGCTCTTTCTCTCACTCTTTCCCTTTTCCACGAGTTTTCGTTGGCTTTTAAGCCGAAAAATACGCGCCGCCTGGCTTTGCTTGCTTGCTTGCGCGACTTAATAGGAAAAAGCCCCGGCTGTTTGGGGTAGATCCGGCCGCGCGCTCGCTTTGAGAACTTAATTAAGCAGTGGCTTAAGAAAAATTACTTCTCTCTAGCGTGCACGCAAGGCTACTGCGCGACAGAATGTATACGTGTGTAGTACAGTGTTGGTGTGTGTCTTGCTTTAAAATTGCGCGCGTTAAGGTTCACCCGGAGCCTTGATAATCTCCACTCGCTTATTCGCCTCTTTTTTTTTCATTTCTCGCTCGAAGAAACGCCTGCGCGAGAGGATTTCGCGAATAGCGCTCTAATTATACAACGATAAAGGAGCAGCATTTTTTCTTCTATGCTGAAAAAAATGCAAAAAAAGCTTTGCACACAATAGAATAAGCGTAGACGGAAGGTCACGATGTCGAGAGTTCTCTCGCCAATTATCCGAGTAATCCGAAATTTCCAATAAAGAGAACTAGAGAGGAAGGTCCATTAGCGGCTGGCTCGATAAATCAAGGCTCGCTCTTTATTGGAGAACTCTCTGATGATATTCCGCAAATTTACTTTCCTCGAAAGCTTGTGTATAGGTATTCGAGAGAGATGAGAGAGAGAGAGGAAAAAAAGGTCGAGGTAGCGCGTAACGCTTACCGCATACACCGCAGAGCTTGTGTGCGAGACTCGTTAGTTTTACATTACGCGCTTGATTCTCTCTGTTTGCTTAGACGCGCGGGCGAGAGAGAAAGAGAGCAAAGGTGACGCGTAATGAAAATTAATTGAAAGCACGCGCGACCTCGCTCCCGGGCAAGCTTTTCCAATTTTTCACGTGTCCGAGGAGCGTAAATCGCCGTCAGGGCAGGGCCAAAGGGATTAACTCGGATGTGACGAAATTTAGATTTACGCTACTGACACACGTCGAGACGTCTGTATATACGGTCGCTTTTGTTTTATACTTCTACTTCTTGAAATGCGTAGGTGAAAATATTGATTTTCACCTACGGGGGAAATTAATTTACGAAGCCAGAGCACTGAAGGGCTCATTAAATTTCGAGGAGGCCCCGATTTCATCATTAGCAGTAGTAGACTGCCTGCGAAATCACCCCCGCGCAAGAAGTTTGCGAGTAAAAACTACCTCTTCCCTGTAGCTCCTAATCCAAGTAAACAGTTAAAGCAATCTCGAAAGCGGCCTGCCTCTGCAATTTGCCCGCACGGAAGCCGGTATTTAGCTTGGTACTTAATAATCGAAAATTTTCGAAAGACACTCGAAGCCCGCTCCGCGGGCGCAGTAATCCAAAGTCTTAAGAGTCGAAAGTCCGCGAGCTTAAGATTCGCTCGTGAGCGCAAGGGGGTGAAGGAAGATCTCGCAGTGCGAAACTTGAAGTAGCGGCGGAGCCGGCCTGGTTGACACAGCGCATACTAATTTGTTCGCGCAACTTCTAAACACACAAAACTGTGCCGCGCGCACGACATGTTCGTCGTAGATATATAAGTCGAGAAAGAGCGTTGGCTGTATGGCTGCAGGGGAAAAGTAAACGCTATTTCTCCCCCGTTTAGAACTGAGTTTCTTGTGCGCGAATCGGTTTTTGGATTTTTGGGAGAGAAATCCGCGCTTGGAGTGTGCATGTAGATAAAGAGATGAAGAATATTTAATATTTTGTAAATTGCAAAAATTTTGTGTATTACAGTACAGTTTTAATGTTATGACTGTGATTATCATTATTCGGTGTACTTCTTTTATGAAATAACATAATTAGTTAGTAGCTTTTTTATCGCTATTTAATTTTACTCTCTCGCATCTTTTAAGTAGAAAATAATGTATACATGTCGATGAAAGGTATGATCCTTAATTTGATTTACATAATTGTAAAAATATATACATGTATATTTATGAATATTATAATCTGGACACTAGGTTTTAGATAGACTAAAAGAACAAACAGTAGCTAGCTAGTAAACAAATAAAAGCTCTAAAATGTACACTTAACCTCAAAAAAATGAGTCAAATCAGCTTCTGTCTGAAACTTTTTATTGATAATTACGGTAAATAAAATTGTTTGACGAGAATTTTTAATCATTATTTAATGTAACTTAAGTTATGCAACTTCTATTATTATGTGTATCTCGACACAAACAAACAAAATATAAACAGTGGACTTGTTTTGACTACCTCAGTGACGGTAGTACTACCTTAATGCGAATTTAAACCACCCAGTGCTATAAAGACCGTTTTTCAAACGTATTATTTTTCGTTAGGAGCGGTGATATGATATGATGTATGACATAATGCATGTATTATGATGTTGAACGTAAATTTCAAGCGCGATTGATTCGCATATTATGTTGCATATCATAATATTATGCTGACCCCATAAAAGTCAATTTTACAAACTCTCGTCTGATAGAATATACAGAGGTATCTCTTTTCTAAGCAAATATTTACGATCGAGTTCTAATATACCTATAAAACCTCAAAAATGTTGATTCGCTCTTTTTTACAAAGAAGCCGAGCGGGCAATACCGGCATATTACTAAAAAAAGTATATTTCTGCAATTTCTATAGAGTAGCTTTGTATATTGGTAAATAACGAGAAGCTTGTCCAACAGATCTCGATGAAAAGCGTAAAGGCTTCGTGAAATTTCGCGCAGACGAGCTAAAAAGAAGCATCAGAAGGGTATATCGATGCATCTCTCGTTACCGATGTCAGAGCCGCCAGTCGCAGGCGCAAAATCTCCGGCTCGAGGCGTTTATTAAAAACACATCCGCGTGCGTGCAGAGGTCGTCGTATCGCCTAGCCCGAGGACTTAATTTCACCCGTCTCCCTTGAATTAAAGGCCGAGTGTAGAGAGAGAGTAGTAGTAGCTGATGCGGGATTTTTCCGAGCAGCGCACGTTCGACGCGCTTCGGACTTGAAAGAACAGCGAAAAAAGTAGAGCTGCTGCACACAGAGGAAAAAAACAAACGAAGCCGCGCGCGGCGGCAGCAGCAACATCGGATCGGCAAAGCTCCCTTTCATCCGCTCTCTCACTCTCTCTCTCTCTCTCTCTCTCTCTCTCTCTTGTGATAGTATACGGAATTTACTGCTATCTTCCTTCCTGTGTGCTGCAGCTCGGCTCTGGCTGTCTGGACGCCGGGGGCGCGGGTGCACGTATATATACACCGGTGTAGCCGTTCGTTCGTTCACCCGTGCAAAGCCGAATCCGCCGGATCGCGCGCTCGGAAAGAAAAGCCCGAGTACTTAAAGGCGCGCGCTTTCTCGGAGACTCTGTGTATAGCTTCGCTTCTGAATATTTTCTTGCGCCTCTTGTGTGTATAGAGAAGAGAGAGAGAGAGAGAGTCGACGGTTCGGAAATTTTTTGCTCGTTCGGCTTGGCTGAATTAAATGGGAAAGGCATTTTCGGCTCTAGCGTGTGCGCGCGGGGCTGTTTGAATTACTCTTTTCAGAGGGGAATTGCCACCGCCAGAGCGAATTCGATATTATGGAAAACATTGGTTAGACGTTTTTCTTTTTAACGTGAAGGGTGATTTATCAAAGCTCTTTCTCGCGCTGGAATGATTACAAAAAGCTTATTTCTTTCGTGTCTTCTTTCTCGGCAGTTTTTATTCGAGCTTTTATCTGAATAACGCTGTTGTAATATGTATATACTTACGATGGTTATTATGAGCGTATTAACATTGCGATAACGTAATAAATAGCAGCGTAATATATTACTGCAGACTGATATCGCATTACGTGCTATTTATAAATTGATTGAATTGGGGCTTATGAACGTCATTATAATATTCGATTCATCGAAGCCTTTAAAAATGCAAGCTCCCTTTACATCACCACGTCACAAATAGCTCGCAGAGTATTATTTCGAAGAGAGTAAGTCACATCCAACGTTTGCTTATAAAATATTCACTCGGAATCGTGACATCTGGTTTCGTCAGCTAAATAAAATAATAGGTGTATATGTTTCAAGAGCTTTTATGCCGAGGTTATAATACATTACGAATTCATGACCTCTCTCTCTCTCTCTCTCGCTCGGCGACTATTCATATCTTGCAGACATTCCAACACAAAAGTAAAGTTTCCAATAAATAGCACGCAGACTACTCGATAGTACAATCACGAGGACGAGCACAGGGTTATACAGAGGCATATACGTGTACGAGGCTCCGGCACTTGAAGGACCATTCGTGCGAGCAGTCCTCTGTCTCTGGCGTTGGCAGCCTCGGCTCCTCCCTTATCTGCTCGCCTCGGCGTGCGTGCACATTCAAAGCGATCAGAGAGAGAGAGAGCGAAGGACGACCAGCTACGACGACGACGACGACGACGCGTCGACGGCCCTCGTAATTAGCAGCATCAGCGCGCGCTGGCCTTAAACCTCCGGAGCTCTCGAGGCTCGAGTGCCATAGCAAACGGGGCCACTTCGAGATTAGGCACGCGTTGCGTATAGTCTATCTGCCCTTATCGCTGCCTTATCCCACACATATATACACGTGTGCTGTATGCCAGTAGCGACCCTTGGGCGCATAGTGACGAGCGGACTCGTGATCTTATCGTCACCGCGACGAAATCTCGGTCCGCTCGGTCGCCTCACGCTACGTAGGCACGGCATGTCACGTACGAGCTTTCTTCTGCCCTGCTTTTTTTCTCTCTGAACTTTCGTTTTTTTTTTTCGGGGGAGATCTGGGCTAGCTTTTTAATTTGCCTGATTTCGTGGGTGTGACAAGCTCCTCGTCTTTGTATATATACACTGATGTGGGCCGTACGATTATAGGGAATCAAAACACATGCATATTTTAAATCACTGAAAAACTATATACTGCTTTCAATTATATTTTTATAGTAATGAAAATTTTTCTGTATGTTTCAGGTGAGTTATAGAGAGACGAGCATACTATAACTGCGTAAATGACGTAAGTAGATGTATAAGGCTTCGCACACCGTTTCAGTAGATAAAATCGAGTTTGGTCAGCCGCGAGACAAAATTTCAAATCCCCTTCGCGGCGACTTCTGCCAACAAATCGTTCTGACGCATTTCTCATTCGAACAACAATTTCTAATACTATTCGAACACGCACACATGCAATTTCACCAATCACCGGGGAACTGGTTCGATTTTCATTTCTCACCGCCGGGACGATATAGCCGAGTAGAACACACGGCGAGTTTTCGCCGTTAAAATAACAATTATCAAAGATTAACAGTCTCCCATTGAAATTGGCGAGAGTAGGACCGGGTACGAAGCTGCACCTGTTCCATATCGAGATGGCCGATATCTAATGACCAGTGCCAGGCCCTTTCGACGTTCTCGAATATATACGTCCGCGCTTACACGCTTAGAGATACGTATACCGGATTCGACTATACTGCATCGCTATGTATGTATATATCTATATGTAGACGCAATGTGCGCATGTATACGTAAACATAAACTGGCGCACGTGCGCTTGAAACGCGTCTGGGCTATTCTGCGCGCAATCTGCGCTCGAAGGAGACAAAGAAAGAGACATATATTATACATTTTACAGAGGACGAATATTATGCTTTAATGAAAAGCGGACGAGGGGCCGGTGCGCGTACTTTTAATTGTAACCACGCGGCGGACGATATTCGTAACGACAATTAATTATCGTTTATTAATATGCGTCCGAGTATAGCGCGCATCTTGAAAAATACATTTAATTGTTCTCGGCGAGTCGAGGTGGAAAATTTCAGGCGCTCTCTCGTTCTGATGCTCGATTGTAATTCACAGTCAAGTGATGACGAGTATTTTTTATTTCAATTTTCCGTCCTTCTCTCTCTGTGTTTCTCCCTTGTTAAATTTCGCTCCGACAAGCTTGAATTTTGCGATTCGTGCTCTTGCGTGCGTAAAGTGTCCGCGGACGCGAACTAAATGACACGCGACTGTGTGCTGATGCTTTTCGCCGCTGCATTTCGCCGGTGAATAACATTTTCTGCAGCTCGGCCTGGAAATTTGCATAACTTTCAAAGCCTCTGGAAATTAATTTGTTTGATGAAATTAAACAAACGCGCGTATATACGCGGATTGTAAAATTCTCTCGCGCGGCTCGTTATATTATTATAATACTTTTACACAGATGAGGTATTGTTGATGGTGGTGATATTCATAACAATCTCTTGGTAATACAATTAAGAGAACGAACAACAATTCAGCTTACATACCGCATCTCGCATGAATAAAAATAGGACGTTTTTGAAATGACGCGCCTTTCATTTCGACTCGTAACAACGCAGAGACTGATCTCTATATAATCGCAATTTTATTCCCTCACGGGATTCATATACTGGTTTCGCATAGTATTCAGACTCAAGCTCGCTATTCCCCAGTATACATAGGTTTGTCAATCCAATCGAGCAAAGTGCACTGCTGCATAATTTGCCATTCAAAATTCTCGTGGGCATCATTGGAAATTCCGGTGTCCTCTATTAAAAACGAAAGAGCCAAATACTTATACACTCGGCAAAAAAGCATCAGCTGCGTCGACGGTCACTGACGCATAGAAGTCGGGGATACGAGGAAACAAAAGGGACCGAGTACTTAGTCGTCGAAAGAAAGACACTGACGCTGATGTAGAGGGAAAAAGCCGACGCTTCGAGCATAATGCCAAATAACGGGTCGTGCGGATGAGGCGCACACACATACACGCAACTGTATATGGACACAAGAGGACACACACACACACACACACACACAGACATATATATATATAGGTATAGGGGGAGGTAAACGCGGTCGCTCTGCGGGCGCAGCATTTGGGAGAACGCGTCGAGGGATTTTGGAAGCCGGCCATCGCGCGCGCGATGCGTTGCCACTACTGACTATATACCCGCGGTTGACGCGCGCAATGCGTGCGCTGCAAGACCGAGCGCTTACACACGTGTGTAATACGTATATATACGCAGAGCGTAGCGCAGTACACACATATAGGTATATATAGTACAAACACATGGGCGTTTGCTATATTCCCCGTGCAGCACGTGCTCTCGCGCTGACTTGACAAGGCTATGCGTCTCTCGTCGTCGGGACGACTATATATAGCTACTGTAACGTAACCATTATCGTATATATGTATGTACGTGTATTATATGCCTCGGGGCGTGCGCGCACTGCGGAAAATGAAAATTATCATTTTAAATAAGTGCAACGCTGCGGCCCCACGCGCCCGTAACGAATGCGCCGGCTACTGCAGTGTAGCTTTCTCTCTTTGGACCTCGATTGTTCCACCGCGGAATTTCCAAATTAATTCGACCCTACTGCAGCGGCTCTCGCTATTCGCGCTTTCGACGGCGAGGTTGAATTTTTTGGCCCTGTGTGCTGAGCCAAGTCCAGTAGTTGGTATATGGTGTATATATATACTGTGTGCCGCACATCCTTTGTCGCTCTCATGCGGTTGATTGCTTTTCATTGGGGCTATAGGTTCGTGCGCTCGTCTCGTGTGTACTGCTCGCGGCTAATGCGATTTTTTTATTATAGTACCGTGTGCGGGTTTGGGAACGATGTGAAACTTTTTTTTAGCTCGGTTCACGTCGGTTTGACGATAAAGACGAGTGTCCGACGCAATGAGACTTCATATATGCATATTTATACTTCCTTGCGTGAATCATTAGCTTTGGCTGCATTTTTCTTAGCTTATTATCTCTCGGTATATAAGGAGGCCAATTGTTTTAAAATTCATTTTTTATCTGCTCTATTTGAATATGGAAATCGGATGCCTACCAAGATTCGTCTTATGCATAAAACATAAAAACGTTTTGAAAATCACCGAGAGATGAAGATTTATATCGGCTTAATACACAAATCTTCAGGCTAAACAAAAAATCACGTGTTGTGCAAAAATCATGCAAATTTTCGCATTTAAATTTCAAAATGAATTGTCTACCTACCTCCAAAAATAACATGAAAACATGCAAAAGACATTTGTTGTTATCATAAATCGTTACTGCTGTATAAGTAGGCTGTCTCTTTTTACTCGTAAACTAATTGATCAAACCACGTGAAATAACGAAGCTTATTTTAGGCAAGCGAGATATTCGACTTTCTTCGACTGACAAATTGACACACGACTCCCCTTTGCTCATCTCTATAGCCTTTTAAAGTCACGAGTTGTTGTTCACTAATTTTCAGACGTGTGCGCCGGGGAGTCGCAGTTCAAGGTCTCGACTTTCGCGCATCAGAAATGGGCCAGCGAAGTCTGTAATTTAAACTTCGAGAGGCACAACGCGCCATCCCGCTATATGTACTTGCAGACTTAGTTTGGGGTGAAAAAACTCCCTTGTCGACACTTGATACTCGGAATAATAGTACAAAAATATATATGGGAAAGCTTGCTCTCTCTCTCTCTCTCTCTCCTACTCTCCGAATCTCTCTTGTTACTAAACCAATTAGACTGAATCTCGAATATCCACAAAAAGTAAAATGCAACTGGGTTTCCCATTGTGGAACTTGTATTGTACTAACAATCTTATTGTATCATAGAGAGCACAGAGTACAACTTTTCTACAATAAATCGTTTACATTTTTCCAGCATTGTTTTAAAAGTCTTCGCTTGCGTTTACCAGCTTTGTTCACGTATACATACTAATTGCCGCATATACACAGGGCTACAAGGGCGAAAAATGATATATATTCTCTGTAACTAACTTTATTCTGAAAAAGTAAACATTAGAAAAAGATTGTTACGCATCAGGTACATATTTTTTTCGTTCAACCATGAACTGCAACAGCTATATTGACTTTCGTACATCCATATATATAACGGCTCATGGCAGAGTGCCGATTCTTTTTTTTTTCACCAACTGTCGACAATTAACGAAGCGTACGCCCTCTTTCCACCGACTACTCGTGCACAGTCTCGCGTCGTCGGTTCATATTTATGAAAAAAAAGCGTCGCTGCCGGCTGGAAAAAGTCGACAAAACAAGCGGCCGAGTTGAAAGGCTAAATAAACGCAAAGGCTCGTCGCGACAAAAATATAATTTCGCCAAGTTCACGCTCACGCGCTTTCATCTCCCTCTATTTTTTCTCTCTCCTCGTCCTCTTTTGGCCTCGCTTTGTGCTGCACCGGCCGCCGCGCGAAAAGGCAAAATAAAACTGTGGCAGATGTCCTTATTACTGTCACTGCGTTCCGCTAGCTCTATTGCGAGTGATTTCGAGATGTTTCGTTTGATATCGTACTTATGCGTCGTGCTACTCGTCGAGGGACAACTTCTTTTCTTGCTTTATGAACACAATTGCATAAATAGACACGATGCTTGACACTATTTTCAAGAAAGTAATACATACTCGCTAAGATATATTTAATTTCCTGCATTTTCTTGCTTCAGAAATCATACTCTTATCGCCAAACTTCTGCGTATATATGTGTCATCGAACTGTTTGCAGAGATGACATTTACATATTCGGCGATTGCGATCACATAGTTAGTTTAATCATAAGCCAAAATCATGAATCACTGATGTTTACCGTATTAAGTACCAAATGTTGACAGAGTCCAAAAGCTTATTGGAAATAGGGTGCCTTCCTGCCCTGTACAGACACATACATATATAGTATATACACACACTGCGTGTGATTGAAGCAAGCTAATATCGCCGCGTTAGAGACGTAAATTCGAAATTCAATTCATGACGGATAAACATCAACGACTGTTATTTAAATATATATATTCCAGTTTTTGAAAAACAACTATCATCAAATTCATAAGCGTATTTTTCTGCTCGCAAAAAATAGGCGTACCAAAGGCAGCAGAGAAAAATTTGGCACAGGCGGCGCGGATAAAGTGTGATCGGTGTTTTTCGTCGGCATGGTTTCGAATTAAAATTACACGCAGGCACATACTCTCGAACGGGGGAGATATAGGAGAAAGCGTGGGTCCGGACCAAGAGGGAGCGAAAGAGAGAAATTGCGCCATACACTCGCTCTCTCTACTCTCTCTCTCTCGAATAAAACGAAACGCTGCTGGAAAAGGGGAGAAAGACAGGGTATATATAGGGTCGGCGCAACGTGCGCGGGTGTATATGTATTGTATATATTATATGCGGGGAGCAGTTTGAGCACAGGCATATACCGTGAATTTCCAGAGTAAAACCGGTGGTATCGACTGGCTCATTATTAATTATGGTTGTGATGCTTTTAAAGAGATTGCTCGTGTTTACCTATTCATCTATCACGATGCGCAGATGATGGACTTGATATTTATTTCTCATTTTGATGGATCGTTCGCTGGATATCCGACTGCGCGAGTATCACAAACAACAACTATGTACACTTTATAATGTTTTGCGTAGTCATTTATCAGAGCTTTGCAGTGCGCAAAATAATGGATACTAGTCTCGCTATTATGTGATATTCTCTCTAGTGTCTCGTGGAGAGCTGCTCCACCGCGTTTTATTACAGAAAGTTACAGTATAAAAGATCCTGCACCGCAAGTGAAATGTCAAGCACGTAAGATTGTCTTTTCACTCGGCTGCAGTGTCTGCAGACGGTCCCCGCGCGCTACAGTTTCGCATATAGTGCCCGAGGGTCCACTGCGCGTGTCGACTATATAATACACACATACATATATATACGCACACTGGACAGCCTGCAGCATTGCGATCAATGGGAGCGTGAATCCCGAGAGGCATATATAGAGATATAAAGCCCGGACGAAAGAGCGAAAGAAAAGCAGAGAAAGAGCGAGACGAGCCAGACGAGAGCTGATGTTTCATGCGGAAGCTGTGCGCGCGGGAAGTAATTAGCGCCCTTTGCACGCGCGCCGTTGCGCAAAGTTGGGAGAGACGGCGGCAAAAAACACAGCGGCGTCTGGATTATGCCGGGCGTGTCAAAGGCCTCGCGTCGGATAATTAGGACGACCGGCCTCGAATTATGATTCGCTCGCGCGTCTCTGATTCGTCTCTGCTGTTGGCATATATAACATACTCGTGCGCGCGCGCCCGCGCGAATGCGATGCGAGGATTAGCCGGGATTTGAAGGGACGTCGTCGTCGCTCTTTGCGGAACGTATCTCTGCAGTCGGCTGTGTATTTTTGATACACGAGTCGCCACGTTGCGTACGGCTTTTTTTCAGTTGCTCTC
This sequence comes from Cecidostiba fungosa, assembly GCA_900474305.1. NCBI lineage: Eukaryota > Metazoa > Arthropoda > Insecta > Hymenoptera > Pteromalidae > Cecidostiba > Cecidostiba fungosa. The sequence continues at coordinate 15,359 of UCOJ01000731.1, forward strand.
AGCTATACTGTTGCTGAAAGCTTTTTCTGCGCGTGATGTTGGCGCTTTTCATGATGCGCGAATGCAGCTTGTGTGCCTATGACGGCTGGATTATATAGATGTAACCTATATATAGTGCAGAGGATGAAATCGATTCGTTGACTTTTTTTTTAAGGTTTGGGGATAAAATTGTGGGAGACTTTTCTGAGAGGCTTGTTTGCACTAAATTATAATCCGAGCTTTAGCTAACTGAGCCACGCAGACATTGTTCCACAAGGTCCACGGACTTCGCCATAACATTAAATTAATAGCCTAAATACTCACAATTTTACATACTCCATCTTTCATGGAATATATTTCTCACCTATAAAATATACGCAAAATATCGCTACATTTTGGAAATTTAAAATGTACAGTTTTTTTACATTTTACTTAGCCAGTTTTTTCCTTTACGATCATTTTAAATGGGCGCTTTTTTACCAGGGCTGATATCTTCGACTTTAGTTGCTTGATTAACAAACGTGCTAGAATAGATTTATCTAGAATCCCTGGTAACGCTTTTTCGCGAAAAATATTCCAATTTCCCGGAGCAAACTATCGAGGCAAAACGACGAGCTCACGCAGTAGGTATAACAGAGCTCTATCCCTCTAAAAGGCCGCGCGTACTTTCAATAACGTTTTCCGGACTTTATCGCGCGGAACGAATAAAAGCCGTAAAAGTAATACATTCCGCGCGAAAGCTTCCAATTAATTAATACGAATGCCTTTAGCCGCAGTATATATATATAGTCGATCCCATGTATACACCGACGAGACCCACTCGGGAAAAGTAAGCAACATCTCTCCCCTTATATATACCTATAAGCTCGAACAGCTTCAACGACATCCATCTTAATCGTTTTATCGGACTACGCTTCCGTGTAATTTGTTGCATAAAAGTATGCGGTTGATCGAAATCAGCCATTCGGACAATCAAGGAGTTGTAGCCTTATTCTCGCGCGCGTGTATTTCCATATAGTTTTACCCGATACACATATGTGCAGTGCAATGAGCAAGCATCGATATTTATATATATAAGCAGGCCGCGCAGTCGATCTCGGTCGCAACGGGGTTGGTATATATACTGCGTGTACGCGCTCCCTGCAAGAATAACTACGTTATCGGAAAAAGTTTAATAGCGGCGTGGCAGTACTTTCGCGGCCGCGCGGGATGAGAATCGTTTTTGCATTATTTTAACGCTACTCGACGTAGTAGGCCAGTTATCGCAGCCGCGCGCCGCGGAAAATAAATAAGCCACATTGTGTGTATGAAATTTCAGATCGTGTGTATACTTCTATCGGGAAAAATTATAAAAGTATACACGATGCTCTTTTCCATAATTCTTGCTTAATGTACCTATATATACCTCTGCTCGCCGGCTCTAATATCGATCTCCCCCCGCTTTTCCGTCCATATATATATACGAGTACACTATACATTAGTGTAGCCTATAAACGCAATTTACGATTATCGCTGTTTATATATTACTTATAATTGTTGCAGCAACGAGATATATTATAATAACGCGTTCGTGGAATCTCGCGATCTCGCCGGCGGCGGCGGGGACACGCGACTTTAGCTGCAATTTTCCACAGTGAGCCTGATGCTGCCACTTTATTTTTCTATTCGCTGGCGGGAGGCATATAGTAGTATAAAAACGTCTCGGCTCTGCTGCTGTAGCAGCAGCCGAGTCGCGAAATAATTTACGCTCTTCTCACTGTCGACATAATTCACGCGAGCATAGCTCGCAGGCGGTATTATATACATCTCCTCGCGCAATTTTCGCGTACACGCCACGTCCAGAGCTCTGCTCGTGTATAAAAGGCTGCAACAAAAATGATAAATAAATACAGGCGAGAAAAAGCGGAAAAAAAGACAACTACAACGTAGCATAGGAGAGTATAAATATAATACAAGCCTCTGCGTCTCGAACAAAGATAAAGGTATAGCGATTCAGTATAGGACAAGACAGCGCGCGCGCAAAAGGGCATCGAAATTCTCGTCGGGCTATTGGTCACGTATATATATATAGGAGAAAAGAGAAATCGTCCTCGCTGAGGAAACTCGTTTCGGTCCCGATGGATTCGTCCGTTCGGTCGGCGGAACACGTACGCAGAGGGGGGCTCTACACTCCTCTGAATTCCGTATAAAGACAAAAGCTCGCCGCCGGTGTACCCTACCTATATGCGTGTCCTCCTATCGTCGCTCTCCATGTCCTTGCAAGCTCGTCGTTTGATCGTCCGGTATTCGCGCGCCACTGCGCGCACTTCTGAGAGGAGACGACGACACCCCTTTGTGCAGTGCTGCTCTGCCCTGTCGCGAATACAGATATGTGTATATATATAGTGGAAAGTCGGCGTATTTTTACGTGCGTTCTTGCTCGTTTAGGGTTTATACCTATATGAAAAACTTTTTTACGGCGAAATTTTTCAATAAATGGCTTCGTTTCTTGTTTCATACACGCGCGGCTAACTTTCATTGCCGCGCGCGCGCGCGTATACGTCCTTGCTTGCTTCTCCGTGTTTGTTTGTTTTTTTATATACTTTGTAGTCTACGAAGGGCCTACTCGCGACGAAATAACGGCTCAGCGAAAGAGAGAGGGTTCGGATTCTTCCCGCGGGGTAATCGACGAATTTTATTGCGTTCCTTTACGTATGAGTTATTGTGTTCTATAAACGATCGTAAATATACGCTTTTATAGCGGTATAGGTACCTTGTTTTATGCAGATTGCAGTTGTGTAAGGTTTTAAAATTTTGCATTTGCCGAGCTTTGTTTTTCCGTTGAGCTATTTTTGCCTCGTTATCGTTTCGCTAAGGGAGAAATGCTTGAATTTCACTTGAATATTCAGTTTTACCTAAAGTTGAAAAGCAAAATTCATTGCACACGGGATTGAAAATTTTTTAGCTAATTTTTTTTCTTTATATTTTCAGTAAAAAGTAATAGAAAATTCAACTACACATTGAAATTTTTTACATGCTGTACTGTATTAAAAAATGAAAAGTGAACTTATTTTTAAAATACGTGTAAAATCAATGTAGTCGAACGTACAAGTAAACAAAAAAAAGGCACCCTCGCAATTAAATGCGTCGAACAAAAAACTAGCCACAACAGTATATATAAAGAACCCCCCGAGCAAAACGAATTCCAGCGTAGGAATAACAAGCACGCACGGCTTAAATAAGATTTATAGCGCATATATAATTTATAGAGTATTACGAGTCTCTCTCTCTCTCTCTCTCTCATACTCGCAGGGATATATTAAACATTATACACTCGCGCGTATCCCCGAATTTGTAGTACACCATAGGCAGTAGTATACCGGAGCTAGCGTCAGCAACGCAAAGATGATATGTGACTCCTGGCAGTGTAATGCGAAATCGAATCGATATTTCGAGCTTCCCTCCTCTCATTCTTCCATCCGGCTGTGGATAGCAGAAGCAGGAGAGAGGGAGACACAGAGCTGAGCTAGACGGAGAAAAAACGTCGGGAATTCGTAATGAGACGAGTGATTGATGGCTCGGAGCGTCCACTCTCTCGCGCTCATACCAAATTCGTTCGTTCCTTCGTCTCTCTCTCTCACTCTCTTTCTATGTACCGTCCATTTTCCGATGCTTCTCCTCGCTTTTTCGCGAGCACGCATGATTAGCCTGTCGGTAGGTAGCTCAAAAACATGATTTATTTAAACGCGTCGAAAAAGAGACGGTGAGTAAAGAGCTCTTGCGTTGCATGAGTGACCGACGGCACAGAGTATCATATGGCGCGTTATAATAGCTCTCACACCGATATCGTCGAGGGTGAATTTCATCACGGATTACACGCTGCGGTCTATCGTTCTCGCGGAACATTGCTCGTTTCGTTGCGCTGCCGCGCGTGCGATTCGTTTTGTCCGATCTCTCCCTCTGCCTTCTCTTTCCTTTTTTGTCTTTCTCTACTCTCTGGGCTTTATTTTTTTTTTTTTAATAATCGACGCGCGATAAATGTAGCTGCAAGCGAGGGGAGGCGAGAAATCTCGTTGCTACTGTTATTATTAACTGCGTCGCTGTGCGCGCGGGGGGAGTGCGTATAGTATATAACCGCGACTTTAAAAGTTCGCCGAGCGAGCGTGGCTTATTTAGCGTTAATAATGGGAAAGTCGTCACAAAGGATTTTCCTCGGGGATCCTGATTTATACTCGTTTATTAGGGGGGGTCGAAGGAAGTGCGCGTGTGCGGCGCTACGCGCGCTGAACTTCGGTTATATATAGGTACTTACACACCTGAGAAGTGCGCATCCTACTAAATCACCGTATATAACCGCGCGTGTAGCATCAAGTATGAAAGTCGTATATGGAGTCCTTTCTGCCGAGAAATGGGATGGCCGTGGGGAAATTTATGCGCGCGTCTTTGACAGGACTCTACGTATTTTTTTTTTCTTTTCTCACGCCGTAACTCTCGAGCTTACAGGTAATTTGACACATTTACGATGAAACTATCTAATTAATTTGCATTAATATTATATTTTTTAGTGGAGATGGATATAATGTATAACGAAAATCGACGTTTATTGTTGCATTTTTAATGACTTTATCTTTTTCTCCCTCATAGATTATTGCGTCATTTTCTGTCTTCGTTATAATTTCTCATAAATATTTTTAGTATCACTCAGACGCAAACTCAGTTTTATGACACAATGTAAACGACAAATAAAGCTGTCATCTTATCAGATTTCTGAGTATATTATTTCGTCGAAATCCGACGTCCAATGTTGGTCTTCCATTCGTCAACTTCAAAGAATTCTCGGTCGAAATTCCTTTCCTTCTGATGATGATACAAAAAAAAGAAAGCCTGGAAAGATAATTCCACAAACTTAATAACTTTGGTCGACAGCATCCCGTGGCTTTGAGAGTTCATCCGACCTCATATTTACAGTTAATAAACGGAGGTTCCCTCTCAACTCGGCTTTTCAGTCCTTGACTGGGTTTGATTTACCGATTCCCTCCTCGCACCTGAAGAGCGCATCATCTATATATATGTACTCCCCGCACACACGCATCGCGAAAAAGGGGGTCGAGACTCGGAGGGACGGCTGTGGAGAGAAAAAAAACGGTAATTCTTAGGTCGCGTTACAGCGCAGGAGCATAAACCATCAGCTAGTCGTAACACACGGGGAATCACCCCAGACGCTATATAGGTATATACGCAGCCGCAGTGCTTGCTCCCCCTCGAGATATATACAGAGAAAGAAGCAAGCGCCAGGCGATCCTGCATGGTGCGAGAGGCCGGTAGGGAAGGGGCTGCGTCGGCGCAATGCATAAATACACATAAATCGCGTAATAAGTCACGTGAAATCCCATTCCCGAGTACTACTGCGTATAATATGTATATGATGTAACCGCGCGCGTGCACTCGCAAGAAAGGCCGAATATTTCTGTAATAGTCCGTGAAATAGTATACGGCTGCTGAGCCGAAAATAAAATCCCCGCCTTGGTCTGCTTTTCTCTGTCTTCTTCTACAGATATACTCGAGCTGAATATCTTTCTCTTTCTCCTCGTTGCTACTGCTGGCTTCTTTTTGGACCCTTGAAAAGACCTGTTCGAGGGTCGTGGTCCACTGCTTCTTTTTTCTCTCCTTTGCTTCTTCGTCTTGTCGCTCTGTTGCCATTTCCTCTTAGCCTGGCAAGCCAAGGGTAAACACGGTTAATGTCGGCATCTGGGTAATTGGGTATTCCTATATATAGAGAGAGAGATGCCTTTCTCTCATTGTTTAACCTTTGGAATGGCGCATGCTTTTGAGGGATGAAAGAAATTTTGTTAAAATTTTGATTCACAGAGATTTTAATGGAACTGATTAAATATGAGCTTTGTGCGGAAAGCCAGGCTTTTCATGAATATTTCCTTTGAAATATTCATGTAAACAGTATACTGAATTAGGTTATGATTCAATTAAGGATTCTCTACTGTACTAATAAAGGTAGATTTAATTAAAATTTTCTAGATGAAATAAGGTTTTCTGCAATAACAATGCCTTTTATAACAATACAGCGCAACTTTTTATCCAGGTGCATAATCTACTGTACTTTGAATAAATATAATGTAAATAAATAAGCAAATATATAGTACTTTTCCATTTCAAATTGTTTACAGGATTTTAAAAAAAAATCTACGCTTGTCTTGCATACATCAAAGAGAACCATATTTGACAAACCGTCTTTTCTCGAAAAACATGTATTTCACAGGGAGAGGTAAAATAATTACAAGACAAAGAACGAAATTTTTGACTCTACTAAAACAACGACTTTCAAAGGGAGTTTATTTATTCAAATTCAAAACTGATTATTCCTGTGACGTTTAAACGCTAAATATCTAATCTCATCAGAAAAATATCTAGTATATAAAAGAACGCTAAAGTACTCCGCCGAACACTGAATTTCTACGCCTAATACTTCTCAGTCCGACTTCTAATGCAGCACTGACTGCTCTGTGCCTTAAGACACAGTCCCAACCCTGATAGCCCTTTGTTTTACGAGTCTCAATGAAAAACTCTCTAATGATACAACAGACACCTAATTTCCGCGGCCTTTTCAAAAAATCTTTCTAATCCTACACTATTTCAAATACCCAACAGATATTTCTCAACGTACAATCATCGGATAATTCAACAATTATCTACTCACAATATTTTAATCATCGCATAAATCAACAATTTCCATTCAGAATTGTAATTATGCTAATAACCAAAAAATCGTTCAAAACTATACGATTTATGTCCGGAACAAACCGTATTATAACTAAAATGTCGAATCCCATTTTCGATTTTTCGATGAAAAAAAGGTACCTACATTTTGAAACACTTTGAGAAAATGATTCGATTTAAAAGTTGTACCATACATTTTTAAGAAAACTTGCGTGTACGTAATTTGCTCATCATAAACGAATAAAAGTGAACCAGAGGTCAGGCAGCAGAATGTTAGAAAAGCATCTGCGTGTCAGAATTTCTATTTTTCCCTCTATATATTGCACAATAAAAATGCCACATTGTTGTTTCTGTTCCAGTCATGCGGGCCGGGAAGCGACGTACATAGTCGACGAATTGGCGAATGGGTCAGCGTTCGACTCGCCTAGCATTTCGTGATATATACATACGTGAAAAAAAAACGGTGAGTCGATATGGAAATTTTATAACTTTCTGCATGTGGCACTGTTTGATGAACGACTCTGTTAGAGTTTCAATCGAGCTTTTTGTTGCGTGGTGCTTTCCGTCTCTTTTTTTCGGTCTTTGTATTTTTTTTTCGGTCGACCCTTTTTTTTTATTGTAACGCTCTTAGTCGACGGTCCATTCCGAGTCAACAGGCTGCGCCCGTTCTGTGGGCGCCGCGCATTGAAGGAGCCAAAATGAAAAAAACACTCTTTCATTCGACTCCACCGCGTTGTGTATTGTATTCCAAAGCTCGAGGAGTAAAATAGAAGAATAAACGTTGCTTTCGGCGCGATCGAAGTTTAATATAGAAAATATATACATATATATTGAAAGTTCGCTGTCCTCCTGAAGGTGTAATAAGGATTCCTATGAAATTGAGGAATTTAATCTGAGTTTTCTTGTTGAGCAAAACAGTCAAGTTTCTTCTTATCTAGTTTATATTTTTGATCAAACGAATTCTCTCTATAAAATATCTGTGTAAATATTTTTTCTTGTTAGAAAATACGTCCGTTTTTTTTTGTAATATTATAATTTTCGATTATTTTTTCACTGGTTCTAAAAATATCATACGTAACTAGTGGCTAAAATAGTCTATATAGTTTTCAAAATAAAATTATATAATTCTTAGAATATCATTCTTTATATGTTTCATAAATTTAAAATATAGCTTTTCTAATGCAATGGGGACCATCTAGCATGAACCACCATACGTATTTCACATTCCCATTATTGCATGTCTGATTTATAATGGCCGCATTTTATAAAATATCATATTTATAGAGACGCATACCTATATATTCCGAAACTATATATCGTAATAATTCAAATTCGTCGTTACACTTTAGTTGAAAGTTAACTTCTCGGTGCCCCAATTTTATTTTTCTACAATTTTTTCTACTTTTTAAGTTAATTATACTTGTACTTTATTACATAAACTTGAAACAACCTGTATATGTTTGTGTAAGTTTTGCAAATATTCGAAAGTATAGCATAAAATGCAGTAAAAGAAGACCATCCTTTTACGTTGAATCGGCATACTAATGTTTTTGATGTTCGTTTTGCGAAATAATTACATATAAAACAAACACATATTGAACATTTTTTAGACTTTTAGATATAATATATTGTACATACGTATTATACCTATGTTAAAACATGCTTCTGGATATTGTTTTCCACAGTCGAAAAACTGAACGTTTATTGCGGTATTGTTTATTATAAAGATAAAATTGATGAATTAATGAAAACGAACTTCAAAATCTTTAAAGGCTTGTTTGACAGTGAACGTATTTTCCAGATCGAGCCAATTTATATGCATGCTATCAAAAATTAAAGCACAAAGCGCTAACTATGTCCGTAACTAGGTCGCATCCCCCAATTCGCATCAGTAATTTTTGCTATTCAACTAATAAGAGCTATAATTATGCAGAATTTAATGTTTTACTTTTAATTTAATACCTTTGTAAAACAGATTTTATAATTTTCATGCAAAAGATTATTCCTTAATATTAGAAGTATAATACTTAGCAAGATGGATTAACATTGAAAAATTTGTTTGTTTACAGGAAAATCGCGAGGCCTCATTTTTCGAAGGCTGTCATTTTCGCATCATCGAAGTAGCCCCGTCAAGTGAAAGATCATCAAATTCTTCACTCTCCCATCGTTTCTACTCTTCAAGAATCGTGATAGCTTCGTAGTATTCGCGCGCCAGTGAGTCATTAGAGCAAATCTCAGCGTTAACGCAGCCTGTGTAATATTCTTGTGTCGCAACGAAATACGTAAAGATTTTTCTCTCTTCCCTATCTCTTCTTTATATTGAAAAGAAGTAAAAGTTTACTATTTTGCTCGAAAACAATTATGAAAAAAAACCGTATAAGAGAAGTATAATGAAAAAAAAAGAAAGTTAACATATGAAATCGAGCGATATCGTGAATGTAAATACAAATTTTGTATATTTGTAATATAGATAGGCGAATAAATTATGAAATAAACTCATTTATATATATGCGGATTCTCGTATATATATTTTAAACGAAATATCATTCATCAATTACGTTCACCCATCCATTATAATAATATATCCTCACGAATTATTAACCCGTTCAAACGTTTATAAATTCCCCTCTATTATATGATTTCCATGAATAACGTACATATTTCAGTAATAAGAACTATTCGAAAACCACATTACATTCAATTTAATTAAATCATATGTACTCTATATTGTTTCATTTAACTTGCACCAAAAAAAAATAATTTACTTTCGAAAATGCAGAAATAAAAGCCATGATAAATTCACGAAGGAAAATCTTCAAACCCTAAAATAACGTCGAGCAGCATTTGGCAGGGTATACAACACGAAGCAACCAGCGGAAAATCTATCCACCTAATACAATAGCGTATTCAGCAGCAGCCGGCCGACGCCAGCACCGACGAACCAGCCGAACAGAGACGAAAAACAAAAAGAAACGAGTAAGTATCAGCCAAGCGTCGCTATGGAAAAAAGAAAAAGGCAAGAAAGCTCTCTAAAATCGCATAGCGGTATAGTACAAAGCTGGTCCGTTCATCTTGCCTCGCGACAAGGAAACAAAACAAAAGGCCTCGAGGTGGCGCGAAAATGCATTTCCCCCCGACGCGCACATCTGCGTAATCGTCGCGGTGGCGGGAAAATTCTTTGACCTCCCATTACCGACTCCATTAGCATTCGTAATTTCGACGGTGAGCGCTCGTTCAGTTTTAACGGAGGGAAGACGCGCGCGCACACACGCGTATACGTATAAAAGCCGCGCTCAGATGTAACGATGAGGACTACGTATAGAGTCGACGGCGCGGCGAGAGAGCAGTCAAAACGCTCGAGGCTAAAGCGCGCGCGGCCCTCGTGTCGAGCCGCGCCGGGGAATATCCATCAGGCGCCACTGCTTTAAAACCGCACCTCTGCTCTTCAGCGCAAAAAGGCTACTACTATGTATAGGCTACCTCTTGCTCTCTCGGAAAACGGACGGGGAAAGGGTATATACAGCAGTGCCACACACGTGTCTCGGGAGCTGGATACGATAGACCGCGCGGTTTTGCAACTATTATACCTGCCTGCGGCACTGACGCGTGTATACGCTTCGATTCGAGTGTCTACACGTAAGGTATGTGCTTTTAGGAGAGGCTTTTTGCGCGATACACACAAGGAGGGAAGGACAAAAATCTCGCGTGAGTTTTGTCGAGCTTTTCCTCTCCCCTGCAGCGTATATACACGCACGCGGTAATGGGGGGCGGCGATGCCGGCTTTTCACTGCTATTGAAGGCTGCGGATAAGCTCTAAAAGCAAGCGAATGGCGCGCATTGTTGTGCGAGCAGATTTTGCGTGTATAGGTATATGTATATGTACGCCGCGAGCTGTTTCGAAACAGGTGTACACGTCGTTCCATCTGGGAGACAAACAAAAAGTGCTGCGGATGTAGCTTGAGAGAGCTGCTAGCTGAACATTACCGGTAAGGAGAAATACATGCAGTGCGTGTGGAGTGGCTGATGTGTACGCGCGCGCGCGCGCTGAGTAAAATATGTATTTTGTCGTGAATTTTTCATGCTGCGTATATACACCCTTGCGAGTACCGAGATGCGTTGGGAGAGATTTTATGGCGGATCAGGACGCAATGTAGCCCGCGGGGAAATGAAATCGGTGATTATTTAGATATGTAGCGTAGTAAACTGACATCTACTTTATTCGTCTACTTAGGCCGAGATGACGTTTCTTTTTTTATTATTACTTTTGGCGTTATCTTTTGTTTCTATATCATGATGTCGTTTGACGTTATTATATCCTGATACATGTATATATTTCTCGAAAAGGTGTTATACATACAAAATGTTCCACATTCTACTCTTGATGGATTCTCCTCGCAGCTTCAATTATGTGTAGAATTGAAAATGGAACTACGTTTTCGAAATCCCAGATATTTTTGTACATTACTTAGGTATATAACTATAGTTCACGGATTACAAATAGTCTTCTGCAGAATCACTTATCAAAAATGCATTTCAATGTTTGCACAGACAAGGTGCAGGAAAGATAAACCAACAGAGGATTTTATAATACTGAAAACAAAATTTAAAGTGGGACTACAGATATAAAAAATATTTGCTTTTTTAACAGCTTTGTCGCGTGAATTTAGTTAGGAGCGGTTTTCTTAAAACTTTTCATGTAAAAATCTCAAAACATAAATACGAGATGCAATAATACTCCCGGAATGGAATCGGAGGAAGCGCTCAAGTTCACTTCTATTGAGAATATAATGAAATATATCCATGCCGAGGGTAACTTTACTTGGTCTTATGATACACTGAAAATAGCATCGGCTATATCCGCTGTAGGATTCATTGCGACAACCAGCGCGCAGCATCCCTCCAGATTTTCTTTCAGCGAAATCACGAGTTTCATTAAATCGAGTGCAGGATTTCAAAAGGACGACTTATTTCTTGAAATTCACATTATAAGTATCAGTTTCGAGCTTCTTGACAACAATTTAATTCAATATGAAAATGCAAAATCAATGTGAATCACGTCTCCTGTAACCAGTCCACTCAAGTATTTTCTATTATTTCCAAAACCAATTTTAGAGTCACGCGAATCGCATTTTTTGCGTCTTTCAGCAATATACGCATGTTTTTGTTTTATAAAATAACACTGGTATTTCTAGCTTCCATTACCGAATTCTCGGTACTGCAGTAAGGGCAGAACATTTTTTCAGTATACAGAACATAAATAAACGCCTTTTATTTATTTTTTGAAAACATGCTCGCAACAGAAGCACATAAAGATAGATTATAACTGGCTCTTCCATTGAAGTCCAATTATCGAAGCTTACATACCTTCACGTTTCATCTGCATTCTGGTTTCGGCTGCCATGTAGACGGGAACATGTAAACGTCAATGACCGTTTGCTATCTATTCTGAACTCATTACACTGATGTGAGAAACATCCGGATCATGCTTTGAATAATTTTCCTCCAAAATACATATCGCAATCGGATTGATGTTAACTGGAAATATGATGATTTATAATTCGCATTGGGAATAAATGAAATCAGCGCTTTTGAAACGTTCATTGTGCATGAAAGCAACCTTTGTAGCAGTTATTATTTTTATAAAAAATTTTGTAAGATTTAAAATTGAATACGTTTTATTGAGTGAAGAAATGAGAAAAAGGTAGATGATGAGAAAAACGATTCAACGACTTGTATAGACTGATACAAAAGAATAATAAATGTTCTACAAAAGAGTGAACAAATACGCGTACTTAAAACACAGGCATTTTTTTTCATTCGAATGACTTATACAGGTCTTCTTCAATTAGCTCGAGAGAAAAAAATACGGAAAATCGGAAGATAATATAGGGGACAAGGGCACAGCAAATGCAAGATAAGGGACGACAATGTGATGCACACGCGTAGGGAGAAGTAAACACGCGGTGTATACGGCGTTTTGCAAAGAGGAAAAAGGCATCGACATCACTTACGCTCAGGATTCAAGAAGAGCGCGGCTCCCGGAAATGTATTTACAAAGCTTTCCGCGGGAAACAGGTGAAATATCGCTCTATTGTGAAGTCGAGGTAGTGTAGCTGCGAAAGGAGCGTAGTATACAAGGAAAAACAGAGCAGCGAGTTCGCCCGCACAAAATATTTCAAAAACTTTTCTAATATTTCGTGCGGGCAATGCGCGCGCGGCGAATGAACTGGACTCCTTTTTTCGGCGTCGTTGCAGCGGCAGAATTGAAATTTCAAGTATGAGGCAGCCGCCGGCTACACGGGCTTTTTATCAGGCGAACAACACGAGCCCCGGAAAAGAGAAAATTAAGGGCGAGTTCTCTCTGCTCTACTCACCTTTTTTTTCTACCCGCGAACTTACGTTTCATTCTTATATGCGCGCGAGCGCATTGGAGCTTCTCTGGGGCGAGAAAGAGAGATTTACTCTGGGTTGAGCTTGTTCGGACAAAGCCGAGAGTCTTTTGAAAAACGTTATGCTTTGCCTATTTCGCGAAAGAAAGGCTTTTTAATTTAGCTTTGTAGAGCGTTTAATTTAACGCGTTGACGGGGGGCCTTTTAAAACCGGAATCTGAGTTAATTATCTGGTGAATTTTTCGTAGCTTTTGCTCGCCGGCATTTTGGCTGGAAATCCTTTGCGGATTTTTTAGACGGCCGAAATGCACTTGACGTTAATGCGAATTACTGTCACGAGCAGAAGGCATTATGCAAATAATTTTCTGCTCTGGCCTCGTGATAAACAGAGGATAAATTCTTGCTAGCTTTGTCTTTACTTCTTATTTTCTTTTTACTTTTTTCAAACGCCGGCGCAGAATAATTATAACTTTTGTCGACATATTATCATATTATTATCCCTGAATACATTTACTAAGAGTTGTGATTAAGTAAATAATATACTACGATTTGTAACAAGAGTCGTAACAACAAGTCAGACATTTGTAGCATGAGCGGATCAGGTAGCATAGAGGTGGTAACCCGTCTATGTATTATGCAGTGTACGCGCTGATTTTGTCATAATAAGTGCCTGTGCGCCAGCTATTCTCGCTAATTTGGACTATAGAAAGCTGCAGAAAAGTTCAAACGCTGAGGAACAGTCCAAAACTCTTTTGTTTTACGCACACCGTAAAAATCAGTCTTTCCCAATTCTATCCTCGCTGACTATTCATTTATTAATGATGCAAAACTAAAAATTTTCATGATATTTTCAGCCCTTTCAGAAAACCATTCTATTTAGTATTCGATGGAACAAAGGCTATTTATATTATTTCATTATTTTTGCCACCCGCAATACCTATATGAAAGCTTGTCGCGCTGATTTATTAATACGACGCATAGTATCAAAAGATTCATCACACATCACGCTCTTTCCTATATACAGTATATAAAAACTGTCTAGAATACACCTCCAACATCATAAGGTATATCCGCACGACATTTGTGCGCGTGGTTTTTAATAAAAGCTCAGTAAAAGAATCCTGCCGTACGAGGCTGCATCGCGTAGTATAGTCTGGCTCTTTTTCTGCTGAAAAAGAAAAAAGAGTCTCCGGTGAAATCAAGTGCGCGCGGCTCCAAATAAAGGCTTCAATCACGAATAGGAAAAGTCTGCCCTTATATGAAATTTCCCTGATGTCTGCAGCTCGACATAGCCAACGAGCGGCGTGGGAACCGAAGCGCGACGAAAGCGCAGCCAGACAGAGCCGTCTATACGCGATGATAAAAAAAAGGGAATATCGGAGTAGGAGGATAGAGGACGAGGCGACGAAAGAGTGAAAAGAGCATCGCGACGCGGGAGATGAGATCGAGTGCTCGGCCGTCGCGACTGAATCATTATTTTTACTGCAAATGAAGTGGGAAAAGGCGTCTATATAGTTTCAAGCCGGCGGCTTCTTTTCTCTCTCTCTCTCTCTTTCTCTCGTCGAGGCGTAATCACCCCTGCGACACACGAGTCGCGATGCAATATCCTGCGCGCGAGGACGATATTGCACGCGGGCGCGCATAAAGCCACGACGCGTTGCCTCTATAAAAGAGGAGAGGGAAAATCGTTTCTATAACTCAGCGGTTGCGCAGCAGCTGTATATAGTAGTCTCTATGCGCCGTCTCAGGAGTAGCCTGGAAAGTTCGTCGCGCAGTGTCGTCCTTCTTTTCTACGGCTTGTGAGGAGCTCTATAGCCTTGCTCTTCTTCCCATCTTCCTCTTTTCCACCATCGCCGCTGCCTTTCTCTCGCGCACATGCAGCAACTACTTACTCGCGCGACTACTGCGGCGCGAATGTGTCTGAGCTCGCTGATCTCGTATATACGTATACTGTCGCCTCTGGTCTCCTTGTCAGTTTTATGTAGATGCACTGCACGTTCCTATTCCTATAAAACTCACTCTTGCAGCGCCGCCATCATCTCCATCCTTCCTTCCTTCCTTCCTCTATAGCGTCGCGCGAGCTTGCGACGAGCTTCGTCAAGCTCTCCTCTTTCTGACCCCATTCCGCACAGGAGCTCTCTGTCTTTCACTTTTTTTCGGCATACCTTCGTTTAATTATTTCTCCGTTCCTTCACCGAGCGCGCTGTGCACTCGCTCTCTTTTTACGCGCTAGCTTGTCCAATTTCTTTTTTAATCTCGTTCTCGGCGCTTTGCACTAGCAGTAGCAGCTTGGGTCACTGTCCGCTTGGCGGCTCTTATTTTGCCGATATTTAAAAGCTTCCATAATTTTGCTTTTTAGCCTGATGAAACTTTTATGGAGAATTCGTAACGACCGAGTTAAACGCGCGCACTTTGAGGCAGCAAGGATTTTTCGCGACTGATGCATCCTAGCTGATGCGAGAGCGCGCTCAATTATGGATAGGACTTTTTGTCGGGCTCTCTCTCTCCCCCCCTCTCTCTCTCTCTCTCTCTCTGTATTGAATTCAAAGTTCGGGAATCGCGAGTCTAATGTCTGCCGTTTGCATATTCATCGTCGGGAGTACCGAGAGCGCTCGCTAATCGTAGTTGGGTACACAGCGCAGTTCGCCTTGTGCAAACTTCCAAGATATATGGCGATACTAATGATCCACAAAGTCGTGCGGCAATAGAACAGTACGATCTGTCGTAGAATAAAACGAACATCGATATTATTGGGCTGTATTTATTAGTTCGACGAGTTGAATAACGCTTGTTTGACTCGTGCGTCTCGGTCTTCTTGGAAGACAAAAAGTAGATAGATATCCTTGCTAATGATTTCAGCGAATCTTAATAAAGATTTTCCATCAAATTTTTCCATTGTGAAAAACCGGTATAAAAATCTGATTTCTATTTCCTCTTTTATTTTAGTAGCTTGAAAAAAAGGATTGAACAGTTTAATACATTCGGTAGCACTGTGGAAATCGTAAAACATTTATGTCATATACATGAATTTTTAACTTATAGTCGTATCAAAATAAATTTTCATACATTTTTTAATCTTTTTTAAATACGTGTAATTCATTCGAATATTCATAGTTCTTATTAGTACCTACTTTACTACAGAAGCCGTAAGATTGTAGAAGATGAATTTGTGTGAAAATTGTAAATGATATCCAAGCTGAAAATGCGATCTATCAAAAGACAGCATTTTCACGAATAAATACGGTTAGTATCCTGCAAAGTATAGATACAATACGACATCTCAAATTGTATCCCTGTTTGCATCAACCGGAGGTATCCTCTTCGTATACACGAATGCAGCGCTTCCATTCAGCTGCAACAATGCGCAGACTCTGTATAGCAAAGTATAAAAATTCCAGGCAATTTTCTTTTCTGTGAAACTCGACTACTCTGCTCTCCTGCCGTAGTCTTATAACCCCCCCCCCCGCAGCAGCTCATGTCAAGCAGTAGAAGCAGCATCATGGACGAGAGCCTCTCATCCTTCCCCGCGCTATTCTTTTAATTCGTCCCAATCGACATCGCCAGAGAGAAAGCTCCTTTCTCGTCGGCTGCTACCGGTTCCGCCGTCGTCTCGCGTAACAATTTTCATCCTTCTTCCGGGGATTCCCCCGGCTACTTACCGTCCGTCTTGCAGCGCCGGCTTCTCGGCTTCTCTCCGAGCGTTCTCCTTTTTTTACTCCTCCTCCTCCTCCTCCTTCTCCTCCTACTGCCGCTACTCCTCGGCAGCCCCCGGAGGACCAATTAATTTTCTTTGTTCTTCTCTCCTCTTTGCCTCTCCCTCGCTCATTTTTCCCCTCTCTCTCTCACTCACTCTGTATATTCCTCCACTTCGCTCGGTGTCGTTTTATTTTTTTACCTTTTATAGCCGATTTAATTCCTCTTCCTCGCTCTCTCTCTCTCTATCTTCTTTCGTCTTATGTTATAGAGGATTCAATTTTATCGTTATTGACTCTAGAGCTAAATTACCCGAACTCATAACAGGCTATTCGAGATTTCACCTAACATTGACAAAGTCTTCGTCTTCGATTGGTCGCGGGCTGCCGTGACTGCAACGGCGTTCATTCCTATGTAGAAAAGCGCAACGACTGCATGCATGTATATAGCCTTCAATAAAGAAAGGAGGGTGTGGGGGTGGGGACGCATATAAGAGAAAGAAGCTCGCTGTCGCGGGCGGGCAGGTATATTTCCCGCGGCGTGCTGCGGCATCGATTGCATAATATCGTCGTCTTTCTAGTAAATAGAAATGTCGAGCCACCGCCCTATTTTGCGCCGCGAAGCGCGAATACATTTGCGAGCAGCCGCGCTCGCGCGCGCGCGCGTACCGGATAATAGAATCCGAGAGTTGAGAGAAGCGCCGCCGGCGACTCTCGGGATTCCCTCTCGCTCGCTTTATCTCTTTGCCCCCTCTGCTTCCTTTCGCTCTGAGCGCGCGGTGCTGTGTGCTGTGCGGAGTTCCATCTCGGTGCTTCTTGCAGCGTCTCACGCGCTCCATGCAGAACTGAGAAGGGAGAGAGAGAGAGAGTGGCATTCGAGACCGGAACTGTTATGTTTCGCGCGCCGATGCTCGGACAAAGTCATATAAGGCTGCGGGAGTCGACGACCCTTTTTTCCCTTGCCTCTGCTGCAGTAGTAATATAGTCTATATCCTTTTTGCTTATCTCTCTCTCTCTCTCTCTCTCTCTCTCTCTCTCTCTCTCTCTCTCTTTCGTACGCGCCTATTCTTCTAGCTTTTCTCGTCTACATATACACCATTTCGCTGTTATGGTATTGCGTTATACGTTGCGCGCTGCGTAGTGAGTGCGACGAATATCTATTTTCTGATTGACGGATGTCTCAGTTGTTAATATTCCTGACGTTATCTCGCGTCAATAATGATTATTCAACAACTTTTATACGTAGAAATCGTCGTATACACCTGTTAATTAAATTTCTCTTTTAAAATTCTTGCCTGAAAATCATTTTGCACTTGTCTTTGTCTCGTGATAAAATCAACCTCTTTAGAAATGGCCTTTTACCCCCCCCCCTAGTTGTACAATAATATTTGCTTGAGTTATGATGGTTAAATTATTTTATCTTAATCATTAAAATATTTCTGTGGCTTCTAGGAAGAACGATTTGAGTGCTTTTCGGAAAATTTGTTTATATCGAATTTGATATATTTATAGCACTGACGATTCATTGACGATTTTCTTCATTTCAAAAATTAAAAATAGTAGGTACATACATTGTGCATCTGCAAAATTTAAATCAATTGTCTATTTCCAATGAAGTATATTTGATATATGTAGCTAATCGTTTTCTCGATGAATGCTTTGTGAGAGACAAAGTTTTCTGACAAATTCGACGAATTGCACAGGATAGCATAATATTCGGTATTGATATTATCGAGCGAAATAAAAAAAAATTAATTAGCAATCTTGAAATTACTTCATCGCTGCTATATTTATAATATATTGTTTAAATATAAAATATTTTATGTTTTTAAAAGATTTACCTACTAATTTTCCTAGCTCCGTAATATTTCTGTAATTTTCGTTCGCATATTTTATTTCACCCCATTACAATGTTGTTACATGCAACAATCCTGTCTTTAAATTATGAAATTAACTCATTAAATAAATCTATAGTTTAATCATACACTTGAAAATAAATAAGTTTAACCACATTAGGTACGTAATATTCAATTGTAAGCAAACAGATACAATTTAGAAAAATCGTCAGAAAAGAAATAAATAGTAAATCTTAAATTTTTGTTTTTTTTAACGCGATGAGAAAATAAGAAAAAAAAACCTTTGTTCCATTAAAATATATCAATCCGTTTTTGAGATATACGTAATCAAAAAATTTAAAAAAGTAAAAAGAAAAAAAACTACCTTTTTTTAAAAGTTGTGGAATGCATTAAATTTATATCATTTATTAAAAATGCATAACAAATAAATAAGAAAACAGCGTTTACTCCAAATAAAATCACTCCCCAGTTGAAAATTGAAAAATCAGATGATTAATCATGTGATGTATCATGTAATTTATGGTGGATCACGTGATTTGTCACGTATTAGTTTCAAAAATATCACATGATAAATCACAGGATTCTTTTTAAGTGGGTCTATTATTAGCTTACTAAGCTAACATAGGCAGAACGAATCATGTCTAGTTCTAACGAGCTGCTAGCGCGGGACTGAAAAGCTTTAATAAAGACTTCGAAACCTTGGACGCGTACATGCATAGTTTGCCCCCACATTATGATATACCCAAATATTATGCAACAGTTCTGACCCATCTCAACGAATCGAGTCGTTTCTGTATAGTATATGTGCATGATAGTGTGTGAAACTACTTATAAAATATTCCAAAATTAAATCTTTAGTCGTGTATACAATTTTTGATCGAAACAAAGTTTGAAAGAAATCGCAGCTTTAACTAAAGCTCTTTATGAAATCTGCCACTATTCATAACATAATTTTTGATAATAATACTATTTAGTAGGTAACTTTTGTGCGCATTGTAATTCTGTTTATCATACATTATTAGAGCCAAAAACAAATAAATTAATAACTTAATAAAAAGTAGTCGAAATGTCAAAGGAATGAA
The DNA here is from genome assembly GCA_900474305.1 of Cecidostiba fungosa. Lineage (NCBI taxonomy): Eukaryota > Metazoa > Arthropoda > Insecta > Hymenoptera > Pteromalidae > Cecidostiba > Cecidostiba fungosa. Next base: position 35,068 of record UCOJ01000731.1, read on the forward strand.
TTTTGATTGTTGCATCAATCATTACACTAAAGGAAACAATACAATTCTATTTCAGAATACATTTCTTAATTCCACTGAAAGACCGAAGCCCGCAGTTGACAATCAAACTATAATCTTTTAACCCAGATGAAAGCTTGCGCTATAAGCAATTGCTTGCAGTGACTGCGTCGCATCTCAATCCAAAAGCTGGCATCAGATAAAGTAATCCGCCGGGGCATCTCAAGTTTCTCAGCCTTCTAATATATCCGAAGAAATTTTTCTCCGCAACAGCCAGAGATAAGGAACTATTAATAACCGCTGAAGCAAATCACTAAAGAAAAAGTATATAAGCAAAGTCTCTCGCACGCACGCGTCGCTTCATCCCAATAACAAAGTCATCCCGGACAAACACCGAACTAGCCGAACTCGCAACTCTTCTCATATTTCTCATTTTTTATAACTTCTCTCTCTCTCTCTCTCTTAGCGAGTATAGAGCTCCTCCCATAATATATCCCCTAAGGCCAGGCAGAGCTCGCGCGACAAGACGATAGAAAGAAATAAAGAGTGAGAAAGGGGATTCGGCTCTGCCCCTCCTATTTCTCATTCATTTTCACGCGTATATTCTCCGGTTATTCGTCACCGGGAGATAAGAAAAATTCATTACCCTTTTTATACGCCGGGCACGGAATGGGGCGATTTTTCCGCGACGGGTGACCGGTCTTCTTGGCGACGCGCGACTAGCGTCTCCACCATATCCGCCCCATCCCCCTTTCTTGTCTCTTCTCCGTTCTTTCTCTTCTTTCTCTCTCTCTCTCTCTCGCTCTATATATATACAGCACGTGCGCTTATATACATCAGCCGACGCAGAAAGCCGAGCTGATGTAACGATATTCCGAGGCCGAGAGATCTCATTCCGCGTATGTGCTCTGCTGGACGATGCATTATTTTATTACACAGAGAGTCGGAGATTGACAAATCAGTCGGATACAGTCCCTCGACAGGACTAATGCGACTCGGGCTCGAATACATTTTTTGTTTTATATACCGCGATTACTCTCGAGCCTACAGATATTTATAGACGACGTGAACTGCGTTAAAGGGGGTTGATAAACGCCGGGTGAATTAAGCTCGTTCGCGGCCGCTACAGGGATTGCGAATGGAGGAGACGAGGACTGTTCCGTTCATCCTGTGATATGTACAGGGGTATTTAGGTCGTCGTCGTGAAATATTAACGCGATATATGTACGCCGCTATGACTGATTATCGAGAATTCTCCAAGCTATTAGTTGCAGGAGATTACCTTCGTAATTGAGATGATTCATATACAAGAGCCACCTTTCGATTCTAAAAAGCTATATTTTGCTGTATGAACTATCATATAGGTATACACCTACTATACGAGGGTATACGTGCAAGTTTGCTCACGTTAAGCAAAGCCTCGAAACAAAGGGCGTTTGAACATTTATCTGGAGGAAAAATAAGGTTAGCTAGAAAATTTATTCGAAAACGTACGCGTACGCGTATAAATATATATATATAGTGTAGACTAGGCGGGAAAGTTATACCTTGTATAACAAAGATAGCTACAAGTGAAGTTATTTGAATTCTCGAGAAATTTCTCCAACTCCGGCTGCGTTGAATAAGTATGCTTAACAATTCTCTCTGCCCTACTAAGGTGCAGCAGTATAGTAGCAGCCCCGTGATGTGTACTCAGCGGAGTAACTCTCGGGGGTTATATATTTTTTCTTTCCCTATGCACATCGTGTACTACAAAACGACTCTCGCAATCACGAAAATACAATATCTCTGGTGAGTGCAATATCGAGTGATGGAACGGATAATAAGCGTTCTTACCTTATATATACCTATACCTCGTAAAAGATTTTCTGACCCTCTATTATTATAGTGTATACGAACACACAAAGCCTTTTGTGCGGATCACGCTACGCAAATTAGGAAAATAAGCGTACAAAAGCATACTCTTGTTACAACGGCGAGTTTTCACTTTACACAGTCCGTATTGTATATCCTTAAGAATCGGAATTATTCAGATGAAAGCGCGTTATTCCCATGGCAACGACACATTTTACCCTCGACTCTTATAAATTATTATATATTATATTCGACTGTTATAGTCCTAGATCCTCGAGAGCAATAACCTCCTTCAATGCCTCTTTAATAATCTTAGGGATGATCCGGCTAAGATCTGCTGCGTTTATAGTGCTGCGGAGTTCGCGAGCAATGAAAGCACGCTATAGCTGTACTAGGGAATGGAAGAGAGAAAAGAGGAATGATGAATCTGCGGAGGGGGATTTCCCGGAGTCGGGGGGGCGCTCGCTGGAAAATGGAATTGATTTTTCGTCCTCTTACATTTATTAGCCGCCAGTCCCCATCTAACTTATTGCGACTATTCCGCGCATTACGCGAAACGTAAATTCTTCGAGGCTCTCGCTATATCTATAAGGAGAGAGAGAGAGAGAAGTGAAAAATTTTCATTGTCTCTCTTGGTCGACGAGACAAGTCCTAATAATCGCTTCACGGAGGTTATTAAAATGATTGCTTTACAAGTTGAGTTGCGGCGAGGCTGCTGCTGCTGCTGCTGAGCACTTTGCATAAGTGTATTAATTACATTTTTGCCACGGAGGAGTATGATTCAATTTCGGAAAGTGCTCGAAAGCAGCGAGCGCGATATTCAATGGACGTTTGTGTTATGTATACATTGATAAATTATGCAGTATTGTTGCAAATATAATCAGCCGTCAGCGGATGTTTACCGGGAATGCTGGTATAGTCAGGTATGCATATTCTTCTTCGCTATTATTATAGTATACACAAATTTCGAAAACATTTGGCTTATCATGCTGCGTAGGTGTATTATACTCGTTCGATGTTTGATTCTTCCAGTCAATTTTTGAAACGTCGGACGTAGATAAATTATGATGTATCATAAACTATGTATTATTACAGGAATCCGCTTCGAAGCTCGCTCGCTGCGTTTATGGGTAATTGACGTGGATGCATATATATATATAAAAAGGACTGCGCTTTCCATGATAACTGGCCGGTCATGGTGACGTCGTCTAGAAATATCTATTAAAAGTAATGTATCTTCGTCTCAGTACACTATAGTATACTGCAATCGCGAAGGGTGGATTTTAACTATCATGCTGTATAACGCATAAAAATGTTCCTTTATCGAGAAAGGCATTACGAGTGAAAAACGTATGCATCAATTTGATTTTTCGGATAGATTATTTTCATTTATTTATTAATTCATTACAACACGCTATAGAGGGGATGCGTCTAGCGCGGATTGTCATCACTTTCTAGCTTCTGACGCGAAATTTCGGCATCTTCAAATAGTAGCAATTTATATTGAAACTTATGTAGTCCATACTGGGCGCATCTCCTTGATTTCCGTACGCGCATTAGACTTGAGATAAATTCATTGGCCCAATAAGAAGTCCGCCAACAATGCAACTTGATTCTAGATTAATATCGCGAGAATGCAAGAGAAAACCACGATCGTACACTACATCATCCTCCCCTACAATCTTATCTAAGTTGGCGCGATAACAGGGGCAAAAACAGGCTGCTCGTTAATCTTTGACCGCTATATCTTGGCGCGCATGGAAATTCGTTGCACCGCTCACTACAGTATAGTACTTCGACTAATATGTCTATACAATAATGTACAGCATACAATTTTCCTTCGTCGTCGACGACGTCTCCTTGTCAGCGGTGAGTTGCTTGCGCAGTTAGAGGCTGGAAATTTTTGGAAAAATCAAGGCGGAAACACAAATTCCGCCGAGAGGGAGAGAGAGAGGTATGTATGCAAATCAAATTTGCCGCGCGGAAGACGTCGCGTGGCTCGTATGACGCTGCCACCTCGACGTTGCGGCTGTTTTTTTTGTCGTTCTTGCGCGAAAAGCTAATCCGGTTTCATGAATAAATAAACAGGGTGAAATTTCAGAAAGACCAACCTCTTGAGAATGCATTGGTTGCACATGTAGCGCGTGTAGCGCGCAAATCGAGAACGACGAGCGAGCAAAATAGCTTATTTTAGTTTTTAAGCGTCATTTTTGTTTGACACGTGAATTATACGCATACGCGCTAGAGAGAAAACGCGCGATACTTTTCTGTATTAAAATTCAAATTTAAAAGAGTGCTTTACAGCGAGGAATATATTAGATTACACTGGATTTTCGTGGAAAAATGAAAACTTTTTCTTTTCAAACAATAACCCAACGATGTTAATTAAGGAATAAAAGCACGTTATAATTAAGACCGATGAGAGAGATCAGAGAGCAGCTCGGTGAGAAGAAACGAAAGCAGAGTACGAGACAAAGCTTGAATGATCCCAATCACGCTGGTCTACAGCTCAATCAGTGCCTCGTAGTTTCCTCGAGAACTTGGCGAGAAGAAAAAGCTTCCTGACATGTACTATATATATATAGACACAGCGCCTCTCTCGAGCACGTGACGCAGCACTTTCGTCACCTCTTCGGCGCGAAAATCGTGCAGGCGCTCTTGCGATCGCTTCGAGAGAGAGAGAGAGCAGCTGCTTCGCGGTTTCGCGTTAACTCGAGCTTTGTGCTTGCGCCACATCGTAGACACGCGGCGCGTTGCTTAGATTTCGGCGCCGGGCGGCGCATGTTAATTTGTCGCTCAAAGTGCCCGCCACCGCGCTGCCGCCACTTGAATACACATACTGAATTAAGCTGCCGAGCGCGTTAAGCTCTGCTTAGCTTGCAAAATGCAGAAAACGATGCAGGCGCCAGTCTGCGGTTTGAGGCGCCGCAGCTTGCGCGAAAAACGAGGGCAGCTGGGCTTTGCTGTTGGAATTCCGCAACTGTCGGTGAGAGATAGAGATTTCGTATATATACCTGTTGAGACTTGAATAAGCGACTCTGATGCTGTGCTGAGCTGCCGGATTAGCGTATAGAAATCGCTGAGGTGGCTCGACGTATTAGTTGCGACGAGGATTTGTGCGCGAATTATATAAATATATTTCGCAATATTAGTAGGCTATATTCGACGCAACCGTATTATCAGACGGATTTACAGATCAATCATAACTCGTCGCGAGACTGCGTGATGTTATAACAATTTTGTGTGCTCGGAGTGAAGTGTTAACAAGAATAGAAACAGTGCAATATACTACAACTGAGTAATCGTCGTAGGACTGGATTTGCCGACGATCAAGGTATTACCTAACTCAGCACTCTGATCTAATTGGTTGATTGCAGCTATCTCGATGTAAAACTGGTTTTTAATGAGAACCAGTTATGCAATCAGGGCGATTGATAACTTCCATACCAATTTTAACAAAAAGAGTAATTAACATTCCAGTGAGCTGCATTCGTTCGAATGAAATATTTCTGTGTCATCGGACTGATATGGTAAAATAATGAACTCGTTCTTTCCAGATAATTAAAACAATTGCGGTAATATATACATTTATATCCATTTTTTAAATAACGAACAAATATAAATCCTTTTACGATATTGAAATGCGATGGAATAACGAATATTCTCGCGGAATAAGTTTGCAGGAGATAGAACAACTTTGTATATGTGTCTAAAACTGTAACGTCTGCAGATAAGGCCCGAAAGTTATGTAGTCAAAAAAAAGTTGCGACTTGCAGCAGCCTAACTGGCGGAGCGAAGTTTGGTAACATAACACGATCAAAGTTCAGAAGATCAAAGTAGATGCCTCAGGTGTGCGTGTGTGAGTAGATACAAGTCGAGTTAGGTCAGACGAAGCTCACGGCGTTTTCCTTTTCTTTTTCGCAGCGCGACATCGGTAATTATTAGAGGAATTATTAAGTAAATCGCAAAAAATTCAACTGAAAAGTTCAATTCTCGCGCCAGAGAGAAAGGAAATTGTTTCTTATCCGTGAAAACATCGTCGCATCATCGCGGCAAATCTTCGTTACTTACAGCCCGGAAGAAAGTTCTTATCACTTCAGCCCAACGACATTCTGCAAAATTCGTAAACTACACTTTTTACGATAGTTGCGCGCTCTCTCTCCTTCTCCTTCTGACGACGCTCTTATACGCGTCTCCCCCGCGCGCACTTTGGCAAAGTTGAAATTAGCCGGCTGTGTTGATTAAAAAAAAAAAGAAGACAATTTTTCGCCTACGACTTTTATCTGCGACTATAATAAGGCAAAAACTCGCCTTTGCAGCGTCGCGCGCGACAATACTGATAAAAGCGTCTACCACAGCACAATCGACTGCTCTCTCTCTCTCTCGCGACTCCCGAAAAGCAGCATCAGAGACACGCAATCTCGCGATAGTGCCGTATTACCTCTCACAAGAGAGAAAGCAAATTTATCGTGGAATTATCTCGGTACTGCTGGGGCGAAGTAGTTACCTACGCAGTAGTAGAGTATATTCGAGGTCGACAGTGAGCGCGGGGGCCGCCGATTTATCCGCCGCGATTTTCCGAGACGGAATAATTCGGCGATATCCGGCTCCTTTCATTCTGGATGTGTATGTGTGTGTGTGTGTTATATGTATATACTATATAACCACGACGTTCGAGGCCATCGATCCCATCGGCGACTCGCTCTCGCTAAGCCAACAAAAACACAGCCATGAAAAGTTCCTTTTTTTTCCAAGCACGCCAAAGACAGTTTATGGGCGCGCGCGTCTAGTCGTCGCGAACTTTTAGCGGGCTCTACTCGGGGAGGAAAAAGTTCGCGCACAGTCCTCTCGGATTGATGGCTCGAGGAAAAAAAGGGAGAGAGCTATAGCGCGGATGAGGATGCTCTATATGGCGGCTGTGTATATAGCTAAATGTCGCGACAGCAGCCTAGACGGACAGTAAAAAATTCATAACGCCTTGGCTTTTCTCTATAGCGAGAAACTTTCACTGCGCTGGCTTGCGGGAGAGGTTCTTCTTTTCCTCTCGGAGATGCACGCGCGTGCCTTTGGATATACTGCTGGGATATATTATTTTTCTTTTGTTGTGTAGGATAAGGCCGAGATGGCACTGTTTTACTTACGATGGAGCTTTATCGCAGTGATGAATTAATTTTAAGTGAAGAATCGCATTATTTTGTATGTATACTGCGATCTGCATGTATAAAGATGAGTGTACTTTTTACCTCTTCAGCAACTGTTAAATTTCAAGAATAAATTTGACTCTCGAATGAGAACCGCGAACTGTTGCGAAATAACAAGGCAGTAGTTGAAAAGCAACAACAACAGCAACAACAACAACAACATTTTTCTCCTCCGAAAGTAAATGTTTGACATGCGCGCACTGAGTTTACGCTTAAATAACGGAAGAAACTTTGCGCCAATTTCGTTGCATTCAATCGATATCAGAGCAAAAACCGCACAAGACACAGGCGGATATCTTTATTTACTCCCAATAAACATGCTAAATACAGCGATATACTCTTTCCAAAGTAAACATCAAGCCACAATTTTCCGGCTTACGCGATCCGCGCCGTACACACAGCTTTTTATTATCAATTTCCCTAAGGCGCGCCCGCCCATATCCCGAATCAAATACCCGCTTCCCTCCCATGTATATAGCCGTGCATACATACGCGAGAGCGTTCGCGGATTTTTCCAGACAAAAGAAGCGAAAACAGCCCGTCGTCGAAGGGAGGAAGAGCCCGGGGCAGTATAGCTCAGAATCGTTGTCTCGCGAGTCTCGTCGAGCAAATGAATACATTACTTTTTATTTCTTCCGTCTCTTGTAGACGTTTCGCACGAGAGCTGTGTGCGCGCGTGTATGTCTGTCTGTCTGTCTGTATACCTATGGAATTCAATATCGCGCGCGATGAAGCGACTCCCCGAGAATGGGGAGAGGTTTGGGAATCCGAAGAATTTTGTTAGGTGAAAATTTGATGAGATTTTTTTTCATACGGCTTACTAAATTAAACTCTGTACTAGCCTTTTACCTCGTATTTTTTCATTGCTTCGTCGGGAATAACTTTCAAGACTTATACACCGTAGAATTCAGAATAGCGAGATATATTATCTAACTAAAGGAGCTTCATTTACTTTTTACTACACAGAGAATGTCTGTCGATATAATTACAGCGTGTTCATCTTCGACGGAATATAAAGTTTCATTGCAAGCGTGATTCGAGAGAGAGAGAGAGAGAGAGAAAGTCCTCGTACACTTATGCTATACTGAAACAATAAAAATTTAAAAGCGTGAATTCACATATTATCTTTCGGTATATATTTTCTGAAAAGTTATATGCGCCTGCTTTATCTTATCTGCCGTAACATTGCCGCGACCTCCCGGGGAAAACCTATCCGCGCCTCTGACATGTACACTCATCCGCCAAGAAAAGGTGACTCTTTCTCGGCGAGCGTTTTTCAAGTAGTGCCTCTAAATCGCAAAGTCGCTCGCATACGTTGCGCCGGAAAATTCAATTCGCCGAGATAGAGAGAAAGAGATACGGCATCAGTCGCTGTTTGTGTGCGAGTATAATAAGTTGCACGAGACAGAAAAAGGCTCATCGTCGATTCATAGAAGCGCGAGTTTTAAAAATTGAACTGTCAACGCTCGCGCGCGCGCGCGCGAGAGAAAGAGTTGTTATAAGTTCTGTGCATATTATGCTCGCGAGATGAGGAGAGATAAATCGGCCAGACGTCGTGTCGCTTGCTTTATATAAAAAGAGAGCTGCAGACACGTTATATCGTTCTCTGTTTTTCGTCATGATTGCAGCGCGAATGCTTTCCTCGTGTATATTTTCATTTTATTTTCACGGAATGGAAACATCCTTTCAAAGCTCTTCGCGCGCGTTAAATGCGAATGAAATTCAATTTGTTTTCACGCAGTTCTCGCAAAATATTTGATAAAAGCGCGGCAACTATACAGGAACGTTATCGCGCGGGGAATTATATATATACCTGTTTAAGTATATACAGTCCAAAAGTGCCAATCAAATGAATAATAATTATAATTATAATGCTTACGCGGTGCTGTTATTAAAATTTAACGAATACTTACCGGTGGATGCAACCGTGCGGTATATATATATCTATATATCTATATATAATATATATGCGAGAGAGAGATACCTGTACTCGACACGCAGTATATGTATATAGATCTCTGTGCAGCGCTAGAGCATCAGATGAATGAACATACCCGTGGCCATTTTTTTTCGCTCTCCTTTTATTATACTCGTTCTCGCGCAACATTGACGTATACGAGACTATAATGCCCGACAAAGTGAAAGAGAAAGCCTTTAGTAGGCTATCAATCTTCATTTCTTAAAGCGTGACAAGTGGCGCTGAAAAGCCAGTCTCTCAATCTTGCGCACCTCTTTCTTTCTTTCTCTTTCTCTCGTTGCAGACAGTCTTTCCTCTTCTCTCTTTCGCGTATTTCCTACACGGTATATAGGTATATACATATATGCGGCGAGCCAAGCGCACAACAACAAGCCGGCTTCGGAAGAAAGTGAGAGAAGCTGAAATCTCAGAGCCGATATCCTGGTCCGCGCTTCACATGTCTCGAACAGAAATTGATGAAAATAGAATGTTAAAGTAAGTGTACAAGCTGAGAGTGCTGGGCGCGTTTGTTGGAGAATCGCTGAGATGTGCAGAGATACGCGCTGTATGGGCTACAGAAAAATATTTTGTTTGATAAATCTGGTGGAAAATTGTCATTGCCGTACAAAATTGTCGCGCTGTTTAATGGAAAAGTTTCATCTCCATTAGCCTACTTATGACTCTCTGTTTTTATAATGTGAAGTATACTTGTTGGTCGTAACTTTTGATTATCACATTATAATTGAACCATCAGTCATCATGAATACGTAACTTGATAATATATATTCAGAGAAATTTCGTGATGCAAGAATTAAATGCTATGGTATACATAATATATTACTTTGACGATGTTATTCAGATCAAATGTGGAATAATATAATAATAAGTTCATGTTTATTTATAAATCGAGTGAGGCAAAAACGCTTAGACTTTAATTTGTTCATATGGATTCTACAGTTTTTGACTATTGTAGATTATTGCGATAGGCGATATACGCAGTTAAAACGTCATTGGGTTGTCAGGTTGAGCGTGACATCGGCATCTGTAAACATACAAAGTTGCGATGCATGTATTAATATATTAATTAATACACGTCTTTTAATTAATATAATTATAATTATAATTTAATGAACATTAAATATCCCACTGTCGCACTGCGTGGAAATACACGCAGACACTGTAGCATGCGAGTAACATGGCACACGAACCTATACAGGCGCGCGACGTTATGCGGTAACTCTGTCGACGCAATAAACTGTGTCATAAATGATCACGGCATTCGTTATACAACGAAATTAATTGCTTTTACCCAGTCACTCGTTTTCGCGAATGCAGCAAGGAATTATCTCAAATAGTTTGCAAGAATCTTGGGCACCAGTAGTTATTAAACTTTGACAAGTAGACTATAAGCAGTATACGACTTCTCGACCAAGCTCGCGCAACAGCAATCATGATGTCCTTCGCAAGGTAGTATATATATAGCTGAGGGTCAGTCAAGGTACAAGACTGCACTGCACTCTCTGTGTACAGCTCGAGAGAGTTGCGAGTGTATACTGCGGCAAGTTTTGGGCAAAGCCAACTCGACATGGAAACTTCATTATTGACTTAGCCCGCAGCCTTAGCGACAAATAACCCGCGTACATTTAAATCAGCCGCGAGCTTTTTCATATAGCCGAGAAAAACGTCACGTAATTATACCTGTCGCAATTTCTGAAAAAATGTGTTCTACTGTACTACTAACAGTGTGTATATGCGCGTATATAATAGGTATATAGAAAGCCGCGAGATCGGGAACGGAAAAGCTGCAGCAGCCGGTGCGGGCGAGGAAAAGGTCGTAGGTGGGAGAGCGAGGGGTATATAGAGGGAAAACGCGAGATCGCGAGGTATACAGGGCGGAGGAAATTAATTTTGCATTATTCTCAGGCTGCGGGACCTCCGGGGTCGCTTCGGGCGATCGGCTCCTTTCTCCGTCTCGCTCTACTCCTTCCTTGTTTCCGTCCTCTCCCTACTTAGCGCATGCGGCAGTCTATCCACCCTCCGCAGAAACCCAATATCGTGAGCGCGTTCCTCTCTTCTTTGGATCTCTCTCTCTCACTCTTGCTGACTCTCCGAAGAGAGAGAGGCTTGCCAGGGAGAGAACACGACCCCGATATTCAAGAAAGCCGAAATTAATTACGGAGCAAGTCCACGTGTTGCCTTCCGCTCGACGTTCAAAGTTTTACCGGAGTGAGAGAGAGAGAGAGAGAGAGAGTCGGCGTCTCGGTGTGCTTTGCTTGCTCTTCGCCTCCTGTACATAGTCGAGCGCGTGTCTATGTACCTATATATACATACTTCGGATACACGCTGCCGCGAGCCTGCACCTCTTGGCGGCTGCTGCTACTGCTGCTGTTACTGCTGGGTAGGGCCCTGCCTGCTCAGTGTAAAGAGTATTTGCAGAGGACGGAATACGTATTGTTGTTGAAGTGCTGACTTTATTAATATTGGCTGTTTGTTTACGCCTCTAATAGCTATAATTATAGTGATATAGTGCCTTTTGTTTTGACTATCGCGATGCGACGATTTTTGATATGCTATTGTTTGAAATTTAACAATTTTCATATTATATAGGTATATTAAAAGTTACGGTGTGATATTATTGCTTGGATTTAATTAAAGCTTATCGAGAGACTCTTTTCGGCGGTAAAATTAATTTGTTTTTGAAATTTAATTAAAAAGTAATTTCGTATAATTATTCATTTACATGCTTACGTTGGTTGCATGCGGTTCTTTTGCATTGGGTCATTAATAACATTGCCAAGAATTCGCAGTGACGTTAATTATAATAAACCGAAAAGTTCAACGAAATATTGCATGATCCCTAGAATCCAACATTTTCAATTACACATTAAAAGTAACAGTCGTGAACGTGATTCGATTCAAAAGTATATTGTGTACGTTTACTAAACTTCGATTAAATCTACGGGATTTTACGTACTCTTTTTACCCTTCCAAGAAAGGTTTGACCTCTATAGCGAGTAGAATTCCTTGATCTTTTCTTTCGGTTTTGTTTCTTTGGCAAACGGCAACGAAGTTTTAAGAGGAGAAATACGCTAAGTCCCCCGTGCTATGTTGACTGAAGTAATGAAAAAACATTGTCGCCTTTTATACCGGTAATTGTGCGCCCTTGTAAATTTGTTGTCGATTGGATTTCTTCTCGCCGACGCCCAAAGGAGAGAAAAGTCACGCGTTAACTTTCCTTTAAAGAGGGTGACATTACTTTCGTTGCGATCATTTTAATTAACTTCGTTGAAATTAACTTTTAATGCTCTTTTAATTGTTGTCCTTTTTGTAGCTGTTAAATTGAATTTCATTCAAACTTTTTGATATAATGAGAAAAATTTTACCTTTATTATTTTTTAGAATTCGCGACTATAATTAAAGTACGAAAATACCAAATTTGTATGTGATTAAATTTTATTTTTTTACAAAACAATATTAGAAACGTGCTTTATTAGAGGGGGGGGGGTGAATTTTAATTACATTTTATCGACGGTAATCTTACAAGTTTAATTTTCTTTTGAAGCTAAAGGACAAGAATGTATTAAAGCTGTATTATAGAAAGCTTGCGCGTTATTGAGGAAGAGTTTTTCAAATATTTGACTTGTACAAAGTGAATAGCCGGAAAATCTTTTAAAGTCTGCGAAGAATATAATTTTTCCTCTCTTTTGAAGATGGCAAACTTTAAGGCAACGTAGAATTACAGGCTATATAATAAAGATAACGTTTATTAAAATTACAGTTTCGTGTTTTAATTTGTTGCTTGATACAATTTATGTGATAATAATTAATTATTCGATAAAGTCTTATCATTCTTTATTGAATTACTTATACCCATATTATGCTGATGCTGTGATTATAACAAAATTTCAAGTATTTAGTAGGCTTTGAAAGCAACCACACTTCATTATATCTTCGGTTTTTTATTAGTTTGAACTTTTTTTAAATGGTATTTGGTACTGGTAAGGTCATTGCCTCATCTAAATAATTATTTTATCTAAATCTTTTACAGTTTTCTACAAGAAATTATTTAAAAGACCAGCAATCCTTGAATGATAAATAAAATTAAAGTTATTATTATAATTTTTACTTGAGTATTTTTATTCAGAATTTATATTTTTATAAAAAATTGTTAACAGTTATTTTGCCGTTTTTAGAATATCTGGAATAGCTATTAATAATAACGTCGAATGAGGATTAATTTATATCAATGTAGAGCATGTATAGACCTCATTCCGGTTCCAAACGCTCGTCATAAATTAGCTATTGATTATTTCTACCGTGCTAAATGAAATAAATATAGTAGTAAATAATTATAGTCTGCATCTTATTTCTATAAAATCAATCTCCCAAGTTTTCGTATAAAGTAAACTTTACGATGTTTCGATATAGAAGTATAAGTACCTAAGGACGAGAGCTTCATAACTTTTTTGGACGAAACCTTCATAACTTTTTCGATACAGTATGCGTAAATAGTACATTACGCACACTGTGTGAGATACTGAGTCGCCTTGCGCCTGCGTGGCGTATGTCATTTTTTGATCCTCTTGGAGCTAAAATCGACGTCTCATGCATGTTTTGCGGGTGTAGAGTGTATTCCACTCACGCTTTGGGTTAACATTATTTTAGCCGGCGAAAAGTAAGAACTTTACGCCCGCTAAAATAATACGCGCCCTAGGACGTGAATGGGGCACTTTGCGCTCGCTGAACAAGCATGAGAAGTTTAATTTTGCACCCCGTGGGTCAACAAAGCGATTTTATCCATTCTGCAAATTTATAAAAGCGTTTTTACGCCCCTTGTATTGAAAAATATCGTTCGAAACACGTGCGAAAGATAATTCTGCACTAGTGGGATTCTGATTGTTACCCTCGCTTCGCTCGAGCGACAAACCTCTCACTTCTATCGAAATATACTTTCGCATTTGTATCGAAATATACTATTATTCATCGTGTACAATATAATAAATAAGCAAGAAAATGTAAGTGCAATCAGATTAGACATCAATCTAAAATTCCTGAATAAGCTTACAATTGAATTGAAAAAAAATATATATATACGTATATAATGCGGTAAGAATGATTATTATAATATACTTATGGTCTTTTGCAATGTATATGTACCATTTTTATTCGTTTATTATCACATCGTCATGCGTTATTACGCCGCGGATCGTATAACGCAATTTCCGCAAATAATACCAGATCATCTTCCGCCTCCATAAATCCAAGCGATAATACCAAAAAGAATATATAACGCAAGCGATTACTATTCGATGGACGTGCGGCCGTACACAGTCTCAGCTCAAGCGAAATAAAAAAAAGGCGAAAAAATAAAAGCGAAAACGAGCCGAGAATAAACAAAAGAAGAGTGCTATTATATAGTAAATTCCAACAAAGGATCTAACTCCTTCGTAATTTCAGCATTGATGCAGGCAGCATAGCGGCAAAACTTTAATCTGTGGAATTTAGTTACCAGTTCGAGAACGGCCATTATTTTACGTGTAATATACGGTGAGCGTGTAAGAAACGAGCGCAAGCGGTGGTAGCATTAGAGAGAAGGGGGAGATTTCCGAGTGACCGGGCAAAAGGCGAGATCATCAAAGTACTCGGCGAAATAATGCGCTCAGAGACGGAGAATGACGCGCACGAGCGAGCATTGGACGCGGGTACCGGCACGCCAAAAGAATAATGCGAAACACTGCTACATGTTGTATACAGGGGGGTGAGCTCTTCGATCAAACGAGGATGTAGCTATCGGATGCGTCTGACCACGGACTATTGGAAATGTTGTTTCTGCTTCTGCTATATAGCGGCGCTTGGAATTTTTGTTGTTGGCTGGTGTTTCCTTCTAGAGTAGATTGTCAGAATTGTCTTACACGGAAAGAACAATAATAGTTATTCGCATGAAAAATGTACGCGATAAAATTAAAAGGAATTATAATGAAATTGAAACTGGAACATTCTGAAATTATACTTCATAATTTTTTTAAATATTGAATTTGATGATGTATCAAGTATTAAAGAGTCATTTCTCGAGGTTCTCGAAATATTTCGGGATTATCGAGACGAGGCGGGATTTCCTTTTTCTCGAAACGGGACGACAAATCTCGGGACTTTTTCGGTCTCGCATATACTTACTTTACACGTAAAATGCTGCTTGCAGGACTCGCGGACAAAATTTCCCAAATAAAATCGGTTATATACTAATATTCAATTTTTCATGTTCAACTTTCAATACTTTCCACTTACGTTAATTTAAGTTATCACTTCTTCCGATCGTCCCGAGACGCACATATTTTTTTTTAATTTCGACGGAGTTCAGCTCTTTCAAAATCACAATAACCCAACTTGATGGTTCTGTCCAGATATAGTGATATTAAAAAAATGTATGATGGCTGACTATACGTACGCTTCATCTACTTACACATATAAGCTAATAGAATTCGAATTATTATCCACGCACAATATACGCAAAAATTTCCATTCTCAACAAATATTTCACAGCAGCCGTAATTTTTCTTATCTATATCATCGTATCTACGAGTACATATACATACCCTTTACGGAATACCGGAAATCCGGAGTCGCGAACCAAGCGTCGTAAGTTCCTGTGCCAGACGACGTTCTTCTCGTTCGCGTTCGATTCTCTGCTGCTCGTAATACTCGTCTAGACATCGACGCTCCTGCATCCGACTGACCTTTTGGTAGTCTTTCTGGGCCAACAGTTCGCGACCGTAATTCTGGGCTGCCAGGTGACGTCTTGCGCGCTCCGCTTTCTCGCTTTCTGCATAGGCCGCCGCGTCTGCTCCCGAGGATGCTATTTGTATATGTATATACAAGAAATGAATTATTTCGCTTCCAATAAGATGAATAATTAGTTGAAAATTACTTATCATTATAGTAATCGAATTCTGCATTATTTTTTAAATAAAAAATCCAAACGGCAGTAAAAATTGAAAAAGATACTCTCTGTCAACACGACGAGCCATGAATATATACTACTTCGAAAACAAAACGGCCTATCACAGGCTTTACCCACGTCACCTCCAAGTGAATCCGTAAGCTTCACCGACTGACATTTATATCGAGGCTCCCGTCGATAAAAAAAAATAATAAAATAGAATAATCCGCAAATAGGCTTCCGTACCACCCTTGGCAGCACGTATATTATATATACAGTGTATGCGCGTAGCTCTAAAACGCCGGCAAACGGCGTCATAACTTTCTTCGTACGTGTGACACCGCCGACGGTCGGTTTTCCACATACGCGTAGAGCCGCACGTATATAGTGGCGAACCTCTGAAATGACTGACTTTTAGCCCGGAATTCGCATAAACAGAGCCAAATGCACAAACAGCGTTGCGAGCGCGTGCTCTGTATATATGCTCGTATAAATACGCGAGAGCGCATATCCGGCCCGTGTGTGACCGAAACGGCACGACGACGACGACGACGACTTATGTGCAACGCTACCGCGTTCTTGACGCTAACACCGCGCAATACATTCGGAGTTGCGGAATCGCGCCGTCGGAGCATTTTCTTTACTGCATAGTCGTCGTGATTTTTTTTAATGCCCGCGGGGCATTCGGAAATTAAGTGGTTTTGCATATACTTTTTTATTGCACCGTTGCCTTGGCAGAACTAAAGGACTGTATTTCCGCGCACGCGGTTTAACTTAGTCGTCTTTGATAGGGGAATTTTCATTTCTTTTTTTTCAGGCATTATAGAAAAAGTTCGAATCATTGTAGAGCGCATTGTCGAGAGTCAAAAACGAGCAAAAAGCGCGAGTTCGTATTGCTTGATTGCTGTGCATTCTTCATCACATCCGGCAAGGTAATACAATTCTTTTTAATATCCCGACGGTGGGTTACTCTTTGTAAATTCTTTAGCCGTCTGTGCAGTTCTAGAGGCTTTTTAAGCTTTAAAAACTTGCTTCATAAATATCTGTCTGCAGTTACTTTGCAAACTTGGCTGGAAGTTTCCCAATCATTTGTGAAGTTGATGGAAGTATTTTGCGGAGGCGTAACTTTTCCTTACTATGAATTAGACCGGCATCATAATGTCCAATAAACAAAAACAAAATATACTAAAAAAACAAAAATATCCCAACGATTAGTATACCAAACATATAATCTGGATAATTTCAGACAATAAAGCTCGAGTCTCTTGAGCTTGCCGCAAACTTCCGGTTACAGCTATTCCCGCGACCGCGAAAACGAGCATTGCAGAAAAATAATCCGAGAATCTTCGCAGTAAGGCGGCCACAGAAGCCACACTCGAGCGTGCACAGAGGATGAGGAGAAGAATAAGCATAAAGTCTTACGGTCGCAATTATTCTGGAGGCTCGCGTTGCACTTCTCCTCGAGCTGACGGTCCCAGGCGAGTCTCAGTTCGCGACTTCTGCGTTGGTTGTCCTCTTTGACTCGACGCTGAGCTTCGCGTCGTGCGACTTCCGCCTCCGTGGCCCAACGACGCGCACACTCGTCGGCTTCCGCTTCGCGGCGCGCCACCGCCTCGCGAAATTCCTGCAAAACATCGTGCGGATGCTCGATTACATTTTTGGGGAGTGAGTTCAGCGGTTTTGGAAGATGGCTCTTGCGGTTCTGTGGTTGTACCGCACCCTATGTGCTTGAGCTTGCGGGTTAACAGGACGGATACAGACTGCTTGAATTGTTAAAATAATGAAAAATTACATTCTATTTTTATATTTAATTTAAATTGTTTGAAAAGAGGATTTTAAACCGTACTATATACATTCGAGTACACACAGGTGGCGAAGCATAAATCAATTTTTATAGATGGCATGTATACCAGGTACGGTACCACATGTTTTCGAAGGACTAAATTCACAATCTTAATTTTTTCTGCACCGCGGGCTTTCTTTGATTCTGGGCAGTGACAGGCTAATAAGTACTTAGTGCCTTGGAAAAAAGTACAATTAAAAAGAAAGTAAAAAATATACCGACTTGGACTAGCGCGATATTAGCTTGAAAACTCTCGTTCGCTTGAATACACGATACGCCCTATATATAGGCTCATATATGACTAGAATTTTCTTTTCGAGGTACAACATACAGCCAGTTTTATTAATACTTAAATAAAAACGTCTAAGAAAGGATTTTTAAGGGTGGTGAAAAATATAAGTCATAGTAACACGAGAATTCAATTTATATTATTCTCAAAAAAATTGTAATATACGTCGTTTGCATTAAAGTACCCCAGCTCAGTACCCTGTGCAGTGGGAAACGTTTATAACTAGAGTAGAGAAGCGCGTCGGTCTAATATTTCGCATGGTTTTGATGAGTTTCTCGGGCCGGCTTTCATATAGCCTCATATATGAGCCTCAGCGTCTTCACATAAACGAATTTTATTCTTAAATGCAGCTCAGCTTTTAATAGCTTCAACTGCTCCACTGTCTAATATGCATATACCATTTGAACTTTATTAACCGAAGCACAGTAACGAAGCTCACTTAATTTTTACAATTTCATTAAAGTACGCTAACTCGCTCGCTGGGCTGATGATTTAATACAAGGATGGTACGACAAAGTTAATTTTTTGGAATATCAAATTAGGCGAAGAGAGGGAAAATTTGCTAGAATTGCTTGATCTGTTGCTTTAGGAAATTTCCTGCTCTCTGATGTGCACCGTCAACACATTTCGGCATTTATAATAGTTTACATCAGTGGCTGCGAGTCGGTGAGCGAGGGCTCAGAGCTTTGACACGCATTATATAGGTCAGTTATGCACAAGGTTGCGGGATTTCCATTATAGCAGCTTAGAGTTCTAATGGTATTTAGCTTGAGTAAAGTTACTTAGACAATGCCGGGCGGATATGACGGAAATTCTACTGCATGCAATGAACGTCAAAGCAGCTCATTCAAAATCAAGCGATGTTCAAAAGAGTAAAAAATAATAAATCACTATATAATTGGAATCAACAACAACAGTAAGTTAAGTCATCTGTACAGAGCTGCAGCTACACACAATGGAGCTTCGCAATAATCCAGCAAACATCGAAAATCCCTTCGGCTCGTCGCGCAGAGATTACCAGCGTCGGCTTATACGCGAATCCCCAGGATGCAGTCATTCAGACCGG
This sequence comes from Cecidostiba fungosa, assembly GCA_900474305.1. NCBI lineage: Eukaryota > Metazoa > Arthropoda > Insecta > Hymenoptera > Pteromalidae > Cecidostiba > Cecidostiba fungosa. Next base: position 54,212 of record UCOJ01000731.1, read on the forward strand.
CGCGGCATGTGTTACGCGTTGTGTGCCGCTCTGAATCGTCGGCGACGACGTCTGCAAGGAAATGTGTGTGTGTGTGTGTGTGTGTCGCGATGAAACGACGCGAGAGAACAATGAGTGCGACCAGTGAGCCGAGGCCTGATGTGCTTTCTTATGCGCGGTTTGGTTCCGCGAACACTGATTGCAAGCAACTATGCACCGGGAGACTCGCGCAGTCGTTTTGCCGGAATTAATTAAGGAGAGACACCAGGAGAGCTGCTGCTTCTCTGTGACTATATACGCGGCTATACGACTTTCCCGCGCTGATGCAGCTGCGCGCAAGCTCGCTTGCGCGATATTAGGCACTTTATTGCGATCACCTGGAGGTATATTATGCTATGCTATATATACGATGAAATTCCAAGAACAATGCGCTTATGCTATTGAGGTTTGAAAAATTGAAAATGTGGTATATATATTTTGTCGTGAGGATTTAGCTAGAAGAAGAAAATTAAAAACATTAATTGTTAGTTTTCGAATGTTTGGCTTCTCCTTTTGAGTGGTTTATTACAGTTTCTATGAGCAATTCTGTTTTTCGTTAATTACTTTATACAGAATATATTTTTATCATTATTATAGGTATAACTCGTCTAAATTTATAATTAGACATCATCTCAAAATTGCAGTTTCGAAGCTTGCTTAAACATAACGCAATATAATAGAGTGACAGAATCAGAAATACTTAATAAATCATATTATTTCCATTGATGCTTATTCAAACGCTCGAAGGGGTTTTCCGAGAAGAAATCCCTGAACATTTCGCATATCAGCCATGAAATGTGCATACAATTGAATTTCAGGTATTCGAAATTGAGCGAACAATAAATTATGTCAAAGAGATAGTAAAAGGGAATATCATACATTAGGCTGCAAGGTATTAAATGATTCACAATTACGTATTTACTTTAATTTTCTATTTATTCAATTAATATAACACTGACAAACAATTCAGATGTGCTCGTTCGCTGTCGCGAACAAAAACTGTCTGTCGATGATTGTACTGAAGAGTTGAGTATAGCCACGAGCGAGGTGGCATGTGTATATGTATATTCGAGGTATATACGTGAGTGATATGATTCCGTGACGTGCAAGAGTTTTGTTGTATGTGTGGTGAGACTGAGTGTATTATAGAATGCCTGAATTGTATGTTATTTAATATTGAACATTTGGAAATTTGGAATATATTTCTACCTAGCACAACCATTTCGAAGATATATTTTATTTAGTAGTTTTTGTAAACTATCTATAATATTTTACATAATGAAGGGCAACAGTGTCGTCGTGGTTTATCGTAATTTTCGTTACCTTTTTGTCTGTTATATCACGGCGCGGACACAGACTTTTCGAAAATTGGACTAAGACGTACAAGATTATAAGAAAAAAAAAATACGATATAAGGAAGCAGCTTTCCCTGATGGTATATACGTTAGGGTTGACGCAATAATAACAGCATGTCGCATAAAAATCAAAATTCCAAGAGCGATTCGCGCATCACAGAGTCGCAAACATTCGAAAAAGTCTCTCCTAGCTGAAGAGACGCGCATGAAAATATTTCCTGCTAAAAGCGTTATCCCGGAAAAATTCGCGCAGCTCTATAAAAGTGTCGGGCCAGGACGAGGCACACGCCGACACGGGCGCCCAAAGCGCGACAAGTAAGCATTCCCCGATACGTGCTCGCGTGTGAATTTATATATACTGCATCGAAGCTGAGAGGCGCAAGCGTGTTTGTGTAAAAGAGGTGAAATCTAAGCGTTCCGCTGGCCGGAGCTTTAAAGCACCTCTCGTCGACTTCCCACGGCTCGAAATCAGTTTGATTTCCGTTTTAGCCCTCTCTCTCTCTCTCTCTAGCTCTCACGAGTGCATACACACACATCCATACGGGTACACGTTCGTGCTGTTATATCCCCTGCCTTCCTCTCGTGCTCTGTCGAAAGCCGCTCTACTAGCGACCGATAAAAGCCTCCGCTTCGACGCCCCCTCTCACCTATATATATATCCTCCGTCTCTATATATACGTATATGTGTGTTATATAGCTTCGTTCATACGTATATACCTTATATGCGTGAATTTGTCATGTCGAAAATATAGACTCTGCAATTCCTGCGCGAAAGATTCTAAATTTCCTAGGAATCATATAAGCTATGACCTTTTTCAATATTTAAAAATCAATGTTCAAATCAGAGGCACTTTACGTTTGAGAACGCGAGAGCGATTGATATACGTATATCCTATAGCGGATCAAATTTAAAAATCAAAATTTTATAAAACCACCAATGATTAATTCAGCCCAGTCGAATAACCACAAAGCCATAGCAAAAAAATGCAACTCATTAAAGATCCTTACCCTCATGCTTCTCATGTCAGCCAGTATCTCCCTTCGTCTGGCTTCTTTATCGCGTCTCTCATCCTCCGGACTATTTGGACTGGCTTTGTCATCAATACTCGAGCTCAACATGCGTTCGAGTTCAACCTCTTCGCTGCGCCTCCGTTCCAGACACTGGCGAGCCTCCCGCAGCTGTCTGTCCAGCTCCTCGCGTATTCTTTTCCTCTCGGCTTGTCGGCGACTCTCAGCCTCTCCCTCGTCCTCGAACTTCCACAGCGTGTTCTCACAGACCTGTTCGTTGCTTTGCTGCTGCTTCTTGGCGAACGAGTTGACCTGCATCTGACCGCGTAGTTCGGCGGCTAGACGACGTTCCTGCTCGGCACGACGCTCCGCGAGTTGCGAGCTCAACGCGGCATCCGTTTCGCACTGATGACGCAGCACTGCGTTCCAGTATTCCTCGTCCTCGCGATCCTGTCTGTAACAGATGTTGGGATTTGTACCGTGACTGCGGGTGACTTTTTTTTTTTTCTTTTTTTTACTTATTAAGTGTGGTGAAAATTGTCCTGAAATGAAATACGCTTTTGTGTAAAATATATGCGTCCATATGCTGGGTTATTGCCACTTTAAAGAAAAGCTACGTAAGCACTAAAAAGTATTGAAACTAAAATAGATTTGAAACCAACTGAAAAGTGTATAGTTAGGAAAGATTTTACGGTTTTGAAACGAGTGAAAAATATGGCAAAAGTTAGTTATACTATTGTTGCGGACGGGCAATGGCGTATCGTTATTTATTTAAGAAATTGTGTTTTTAGCTAAACGGGAATTTCGGGAAATCTCTGACGAGGAATCGTGTTGCGAGAGAAAGCGGGCGAGACGAAAGAGATACAAGAAATTGAGCTGCTAAAGAGATGAGCAGAATTTTTAAAGCAGAAAATGGACTTGTATTTAATAATATTTATAGCGTGAAAAATAATATTTTATTGTCAATCTTTAAAGAGTTTCAGCAACATTTTGACACTATAAGCGCATTCATATTCTGATGAACAGTAATTACACTTACTCACACCAATTAAGATTCGAGACTGGTATTCATACCTTCGTCGTTCATGAGCTTCAGCAATTTGTGCGAGATTAGCTCGCTTCGAATCCTCAGTGCGGGCCCGTTGTCTGGCCTCGCGTACCTCCTGGTTCTCTTCGGCGAAACGCTGCAGCTCCTTCACGCGCAACAACTCGCGCCTCACGGCCTCGCGACTTGCGGCCACTTCGGCCGACCTCTCCTGCAGTTCCGTAGCTCGACGTTCCTCCAATTTCCGACCAGCCTCCACGAGTTCGCGCGTCAGACGAGCCTCGTCGCGTAGAAGTAACTCGCGTAGACGATCGCGACGGGACTCCAAGTCTTCCTCGTATGCTTCCATACCTGGCGCAGTAAAAGGATGAAATATTTTTAATATAGTGGTATTGGTATATTAAATTATCATATAGTTGGACAATTTATGTGACGAAGCGCGTAAATTATATTATTGTAGAACGTTATAACTCACTAAAGCGCTGAAATCGTAATTTGATACCAATCCTATTAGGAATTCCAAAATTTTAACTAGTCATAATGCATCATGTCATAATTATAGTGAGGTGAAAACCTCGCAGTGTGCTTTAAAAATCCTGCCACAAACTTATTTTTCTGGCTTACAATGTTTTACTATTAACTACTGATGTGAGAGTTTATATATTATGAATTTTGCTTTGCATCGGATAAACTTTTCTTCCTATAAATGTAAGCGCCCTATTATATTATAAAACTTTAATTATATAATATCATATCTGATAGTAATGACTATTTCATATCTGGCCGACTTGAATATACGTAAGTAATGAAAATCGTTAATAAAGAATAATCCAATCAATTAGGACTTCAATCACTTCAGATTGACTATTAAATATTCTACAGTCGATTCTATTATAAAAGTCAGCTTGTTACATTATAACCTTTCCAAAGCGCCAGCGACACAGTAGAAATAAACTTACAGTCAAAATGACTTTACGGAACAAGAAAGCGGCGGTTCATTTGTTTACGACGTTTCCGCCGCGTCAATGAAGACAATAGTTCGCGGAACCGAGCACGGTATTCGCGCAAGTTGGCGATGTCCGTTTATTGTCGGGAAATCGGCAGAGGCAGTTATCCGATTGTTGCCCAAAGTTGAGACGCTTCCTCCCGGAAGAGGCGGTCTATATCCCGGCGGCACACCGGCAATTCGCACGCAACGCCTGCCTCTGCACACTTACCACTATTATATCCTATATATACCTCGACCATTCGCTACTCGGCACACGCACACGGGAACAACTTTCCCAACTCCTGATGGGTATACAAAGCTCGTTTAGCCCTGTTTCTGATCGCACTTTGCAAAATTCGACGTTATTTCGTTGCGGGATAATATTGAGAATTGTATTTCGAATGCTTCGTTGCTCACTGGAAAGCTAGTTTTGGCACGAAAATGTTTCGTTGCTTGTAAACAAAGAGCAATGATTACGAATTCAAGTTAAAAGCTCTGGTTCACAAAGTGCATGTGCTAGATTCAGCACAAAAGCGATATTAAAATTTTACGCTACTGAAGATTATTTCTTTTTCGCGATAAGAATTGAACTGCTTGCCGCATCGAGAATACTGGTAAATCTCCGAGTGCTACTTACGGCGTATAGCCTCTGTATAAATATCACAATTATTTTGCGCGAGACAGTTATTGCGAGAAAAATTCTGGCTCCCGAGCTGCGTAACTGCCAAAAAGTCTATATCCCATTCGAATGGGTCCCATTGTCGCCGGCCAACAAACCATTACCACCCTCCGCGGAGAATGTACACAAAGAGAGCCAGAAACTTGCCAAATTCAATAAAACGCACGCAATAAAACTTTCGCCGTAAGTACTCGGATTATAATAAGAGATGAGAATACGTAATGATCGCAATCGTTATTATACTTATACCATTAAGAATCTAAGCACTCGAGTCAAGATTTTACCGCGAGAAAAAAGTCGTTCGATCAATCGTAGTAAATAGCAAAGTGTGCGTGTGAATCTATTTAGCGACTCGATGCAAAACGTCAACCGTCTTCAGCGTTTCCAATACGTATATAGGTATTTAAGCATACACACCTCGCTCGACTCTTCGTCTGATGCTCTCACCAATCAGCCTCTTCTCCTGTCGCCTCTCGTCTTGCAGTCGAGCAGCGAACCTCAGCTGAGGCTGCCGTCGACTCTCCTCCAACTCCTTGGCATCAGTAGCAGCGGTTGCGGACATGGTTCGCCGGCGTTCGCGGCCACAGCACACGTCTCGCAGCTTGTGAGCCAGGGGCGCGTTCGCGGTCCCGATCCTGGCACGAGCCAAGGCCACCGTCGACGCCGGAGCTCCGCCAGCCGTCGCGACGTCGCCATCCATTCCGCGCATCGATCCGAACGCTCGCTTTATGGTATACGCAGTGGCCTGCTCTGCTCTGCTCTGCTCTATAGTCTGTACTCTATTACGAAAGAGGAGCAAGTGAGAGCGCGAGACAACAAAAAGCTCGGGTTGGCTAGATACGGCCAATAGCTGTGTGCGCCGGGGGCTGCATAGGAGTTATTCGAGGAAAAACGATCGACGGGATATGGAGAATATAATGGAATCTTTGTGTTTTTCGCTCTGCGATCAAGATTATTCGAGAGAGATTGATGCACCTGTTGTTGTTGTTGTTGTTCGTAATTTTTCGAGACAGGTTTGTTAGACATTTTAACGAGGCTGATTATGCGCGCAAGACTGTGTATAGAACAATATTTTATCGATAAAACGGGCTATAATAGAGATACGGGAATTTCCTATTTGGAAATTCTGGGGGAAAATAAAGAGCGGCAACTGGCTGTATTTTTAAAGAGCTATTCAAACAAGCGCAGTCTCTCAACTCTAGATTGTGTTATAAAAATTTGACGGGTTTTAAGCTGAAAAGCTCTAACTATTTGAAACTCAAAAGCAGATTTACGGAGAATTTGTTAAAACTTCAGTCTCATCTATAATTTGAGCAACGAGATCCATAATTGTTATGTATTAAAATCCTGTGAATTAAGCCGGTGCTACGTTTCACGTATGCTTTTAGTATATAAAAATGGTCTTTTAAAGACTCTTTTAAGTACTCGCTATATACGACTGCCCGAAAAGCAAATGAAGATCAAAGTGCTGCAAAGTAAACGCGCAGTTTTCCCTTCATAATCCGGGCTAATTCTGACTAATAAGTCGCCCGGAGGCGAAAAACTATAACGATAAAATTTCGCGTAATTTTCCAAGTAACGATAGACCGCGAGTGACGGGAACTTCGCTCTAAGTGATAAGGAGCAAGGTCAGGTACTTACAGAGACTGGAGGGAAGGATATCTCGCGCGACAGAGGAGGTAGGGGGGGGGGAGCATGAGGGAGATGACCCAAGAAATTAAGCTCTCCGTTCGCGCTAATCCCGGCTGCGAGCTGCATCGGTATATACAGCGGCAGCCGGAAGTCGGGATACTTAAAAGCTTAAGACGGGAGTTTCTGATTCCGCACGACTGCCATTACGCGCCGGCCGCCTTAATTTAAATAGATATCCACCCGCGCGCTGCGCTGTGTGCTGCAATGAGAGGCGACTGCGCTTCCTTCGTTCGTTTATTATTTACGCCCGGGCGCCAAGGATTTTTTGTGCGACGCCGGTTTCTTCTTCTTCTTCTTCTGTATAGGTAGTCGAAGAAGCCGCTGCCGCCAAGTTCACGATTTAATGGGGTCTTAGGAGAGAGAGGGAGAGAGAGAGAAAGCTGGAGAGAAACAGTACACTTTGCGACGGTGCCCGCCGCGCTCTTTAAATTGTGAGCTGCTCGAATTCCCTGGCGAAACGCGACCAGTCCTTCATTTTATCTTTTTCCTTATTTAGAGGGAGCTTTGTCGGGGGAGCTTCTTGATTTTTTCCTTCATTCACTCGAAAGGAAAGTCTAACATTTTCTTCTTGAAACATGATACGAAAGTACTATTTGCACGTAAATTTATAATACGCACCCATTAACCCTTTCGTTCTATAGATATGGAGAAGTTATTTTACACTGATCCTCGGACAATTTGAATTTTCATTTCAAGAATCAATTATAGCAAGTAGAATAATAATGGAATTTTCTGAATTGGTTGCGAGCGAACGGGTTAAATGAAAATCGTCTTAAGCAGAGCATGCGAATAGCTTAGTTTTTCACGTACTGAATTTCCCAGTAGTGTTAGTGCCGATTTTTAAAGCGCATAAATTTTGCCGAGCGCATCCATTCTCTGCATGCGGAATAGGATGATTTGACGTTTTATAGTCGAAGGCTATAAGACGAGCTTTCGTATTGTATTGATGTCTACGTTCCACGTAAAATACGACTACTTTCATTCAACTTTATTGCGGACAAATATATCAAACTTTGTTTTTTTAGTTTCTCTCTCACACATGCAGATATACGGTTATTATTATTTGCATCAGACTTGAATACATAAATAAATAAATGATTCGTTTCACTATCATAATGTTTTCAAAATTTCAAAACACAATAATAACGTTATAATTAGAGAGCAAAATTCGATATGATATTAAATGAAATCAATAACGAAATTAATTGGTAGGACTGATTACTACGTCGAAAATGAGTGGGTAATTAACATCTAGCCGTCCGCGCCAAAGGTAATGCAGATATATAGAGCACATACGAGTGTATATTACGCACATATGATTCTGTGAAACTCAAATTAAGCGCAATCATCCCAAATATTATAAGAACGAGAATTCAAAATTTCGGCCTACATTCAAAAAGCAAACCTCTGCACACAATTTCCGATTCGCCCCAAGAATTCTGTTTACGAGATTTCAACGACGGTGAGGAAGACGCACCGCAACTTCGATCTCGAAATTTGTCGCTTTATTCTGTCGAGGCCTTCATTCATTTTACAGTCTCGCGCTTACCGCGAGAGGCAACCTTAATCCTCCGCATCTCTTTGCTATATACCAGTATAACGTGGCTGGCTCATGCGCGCGATATTTCAGAAGGCTTATATAACTTCGGGAATTTCTTATTGCAAATTGCGCATCGCCTTCCGCGCGCTGCAGGTAAATTCATAGCGCGCGCGCATCTTGCCTCATTACCTACCCTGTATATTTATGTGTACAAGGAATATTATGATAGAATGTACTCGGCGTATACGTTGTGCAATTTTAATGGGCATAATCCTATTAATTTTAATAAATAATCGAGTTGGATGCAAACGTGCGTTATCGTATCTCGCGCTGCGATTAAATATTATGTACGTCGAGTGTAAAAATATTACGGATATTGTTGAATTTATATGAAAATCCTTCCGGGCAACGAGACGATGAGACACGATGAATCGCTATATATATATACTCGCGATTCATGACAGCGCGATCGGTATGACGAGCGTAAAGTATATAAATTAGCTTATTTCCTCTGAAATCTATTAAATCACTGCACGGCTTTCAAAAGCTTAAATACACGGCTGATAACTCAAACGCAAATCGCGCTGAAATTCAGGTCAAACTTGTCAATGTCAAAGTCCAATATCGTGTGCCTGCAGCAGCGGGTTTCGAGTGAATCGTTCGGCATATTGCTGATCCTGCATGGATTTCATAATATACACTCGCAGCAATGTCAATAGATTAACTATACATCAAGCAGCTAAATTTAGGAATATATTCTAAAATATATATTTTTTTTTCTAATACCGTTGATTCAACAAGGATAATAAATTAAACTCGGCATCGTGCTTTTCATTTCAAGCGTGCAAGTGTAAGTCAGATATAACTACAAGAGCAACGGAATGACAGATCTCTCTGCAGACGAGAAGCGCAGGAGCTATGTCTATATAGAATACTCCAGAGAGTTAATCGCATTACCGGCAAAAAGCGAACGACGCCCCGACAATATATGTATATAGCTTCGTACGGGCAGCTATAAGCGCCTCTGTGTAACGTCATTGATCATATTACATCCGGCCGTGATTAGGGGCACTAGTCCACGCGCGAAAATTCTCATATACGTATGTGTGCATAATCTATAATATATCTAGTGAATTCCATTGGCAAGTGAGAATATGAAAAGAAACGTGCGAGAATGGCCAGGCACAGGAAAAACAATGGGATCGTGCTATAAGTAATACGCATCGAGGATCGCGCGCGGAAAAAGTGAAAAAAAAAAACGAGCCGGAAGAAGTAGAAGAAGAAGTCCGTGCGCGGGCGGCTGCCGGGTTAATGGACTCGGGGAGCTACAGCGCGACCTCCTTTTTCTCGTTCACCTTATCATCCGCGACGTCGGGCGAGGACGGGTTGGATGTATTATAGAGAGGATTATGATGCTGCTGCGCAGCGATCGAGGATTATTGAATTTTTTAAGAGCGAGAGAAGAAGATGACGTTGCTTCGATTATGTGGACGTTAATTAGTTTTCATTTTATCGAGAAGCGGCGGTATATACTTTCTTTTTAATCTATACTACCTTTGATGAAATTGTCGATGTATATATTAGTGTCTCTTACATTTATGCCATAGCGAAGGTATTCGTCTACTTAAACGAGTATATACTCCATTTATAACAGCAAACGTCTCGGATGCCAAGTCCAAACCGAGACAAGATACTACAAACTATATACTCATCATATAACCTTGATTATCCGGCTCTCTCTCTCTCTCTCTCTCTCTGTGCGACCGCTATCAAGACGGCCGTATATAACGCGAGTATCATCACGAGCTGCAGTAGATATGCCATTCCGTGCACTGTACCTATAAACGTCTGATTCCTCGAGAGGTTGACGACGACGACGCAGTTGGCTGTCGTCACGGCCGCGCGACAATGACCGCAGAGAGAGAGGGCCGTCATGCCATTATCATAAAATCGCTCGTAAATTTTCGATGATGGAGTATGTAGCTATATATACTTAATATATAACCTACACACGTACATACACGCGCGTAGCGCGAGCAAAAGAATAAACAGAGATGATGAAAGCAGAGATCGGAGAGAGGAAATGGAAAGTCGAACTGGCCGTATCGGAGGTATAACCTTTTAGTGGCTGCCAGCAGGCACGAGTCTTCCTGTTGTCGCTCGCACTATACACTCTCTTGGCTTCTCTATATATAAGTACACACAGACACACTGCGACAACGAGTCAACGAGGAGCTAGGAGAGAAAAACAGAGAGAGAGAGAGAGAACGAAAGAGTACGCGCGCGGAGTGAAACTGCCTCCGGTGCAGTAGAGTCACGGTAAGGAGAGCGAGACGTGTGGGGTGTACAGCGAGAAAAAGTCTCTCTCTCGCACCGACGCAACATCAGATATAGAGAGATTCCTGGCGTGCGTCTGTTTATCGTCGCCATGACGACCTCGTTGTTGTACTCGGCTGCGTGAGTAGGTGGGATATAGCTATGCTGTTATAGCGTTATGTGTGTGTGTATATATACAGTCAGCTGCGTGTGCACGTTATATAGAATAGGTATATATACGTGCCGAGCGCGTGCGAGGCGCATTATCGAACGGAAACGACGGCGAGAGCCCGCGATAAAAAACGCAGTATAGGATCGAGAGAGGGAAAAATAAGTAGGAGTAAGGGGAGCGCAGATAGAGAAAGGTTAAAGCTCCTTTGGAGCGCGCAACTAGCTTCGGAACGAAATGCTTTTAGGATAAAACTAAGCGGATCGAGTAAGAGAGAGAGAGAGAGAGAGAGCTTCCTCGAATCAAAGTTTCACGCTCGTGCGGCCCCAGCGCGTCGTTCGCAGATTCCAAGGTTTCGACTTGACTATATATAGATATACCTCTCGTTCTGTCTTTCTCTCACTCTCGTACATACGCAGGGACCAGCTTGCGAAAGTGCAGCAGCAACGTATACTCCTCCTGTGCGCTTGTTTTGCGAAAGCGGCTCGCTGCTCAAAAGTTAATAGCGCTGGGATTTTGGGAGCGAAGACTATCGCGATGCCGACCGGTGTGCGCGCGCGCGTGATTCGCAGTAGACTGCAGTCTCTCGGTGTGTGTGGCTGTCGCAAGCAGCGCGTTCGCTCTGAATTCAAATTTGAATCCAGGGACACGGGAACTTTGGAGAACGGATATACAGGTATATGTAATAGGATTTGATTTTTTTTTATTTTTCTTGCACCTCGGAATTTATTCAGCATTCGACCTGGATTGAATAATCGATACGGACTTCTTAGAAAAATCTTCAATAAACTTAGTTCTTAGATAGAGCCTGAAAAGTAGTTTCTTTTTTTATTCTACCAGGTAAAACGGGGTCGATAAAAAATAAAACTAGAATAGAACGCGGGCAGTAGTTTGATAAAAAAGTTCAATATGTTAAAAATTCGAGCGAGTGAATTTCTCACTTAGACGGCAAAGCTGCAGCGAGTGTGCTTAGAAGCCAAAGAAACGGCAAAGTCGCGAATAAAGAGACGAGGCTTGCAGAGGTATAAGGGATGGGGGAGTTTTGGAGTAACGCCGCGCGTTATCCGTTAAATTACCACGATCGAAACCTCGTTCGGGATCTCTTTTTCCCTTCTACTGCTCTTCCGTCCACCCTCTCTCTTTCCTTCTACTTCCTCCGAGTGCAATCACGACCCTAACTTTGAGGATACAATCCAATCGGAATTTACTTTCGCTCGCCCTGTCTACTCTCTCTCCCTCTCGCACGCCCTCATTCTCTCTTCCTCTTTCTTACTTTTCTTCTACAACTCTTTCTCTCTTTTTCCTCGGACTTTTATCCACACTGCTGTGCGAGCGCATTGCGTATATACTGGCGCTCGCGCGTCTTTTTACCTCAGACATTTTTGTCGCCTTTTTTTTTCTCAAAACGATTGCGCAACTTTTTTATGCGAAAACCAGAGATTAGTGCTCCTATTACTTCAGAACTCTATCACTTGTGTTTGAGAATCCTCTTTTTTTGGGCGATTAGCTCGGGCATTCGTTTTACACATTTGTTTGTACTTACATATAATGCGGCTCCAGCTATTGGTTGCTAGGAATAAATTATTTACCAACGTTGTTTCGTGAATGATGAATCATAATTTATGGCTTACATGTGTTGGGATTTCAATGTAAGCGTTGCAAACTATTATCCAATAATTTTGTTTAAAAAATTTATAAATATAGTAGAAGAAAATTATAATTGAGTTTATACTAGTGAGGTGCGTTGGAATTTGAATATAATTCAAGTATGCACTCAATTGTTTAGAAATGATAGTGAAACTAATTCAGAGATGCTCTATAGAATATTCTGTTATATTGTGCATCGTTTCATGCAAATTCAAAGTGAAAATTAAAAGAAAAAACAACGAAAATTGATTATGCGCGTACATTTAGCAAAAAATATCAATTACTATTTTTGCTATTTTTCGAGCCAATAGTTATCTTTCGTCGGCCCTAGAATCGCACATTATACGCTCTCCGCGGTTATTCCAAATGAGATATGAACTCGTAATACATCAACAGATATGCACCGAACGAAGCTACTGAAAGTGCAAATCGAAGCATATGAGAAGGTATGGCCCTTCGGCAATCATTAGCTGACTTTCCGATACGCGCGCAATATTCGCGCTCGCCTACGCACAATAGACAAGATTATTCAAAATTATTCCGTTCCCATTTATAATACATATCCAGCGAATAACGCACGCGGTGCACATAATGGCTCGCCGGCCCGAGACCTGCTGCTTTTCTGCGCGCTTATTTATATGAAATGTGCTGCGAATATTAGAAATATGGAAATATCTTAAAAATATGGAAAAAATATATACTGTCGTACGAATCAATATCGGTTTTGGGAATAGAGCTGTTTGCAATTTAGATATAATGATATGTGTTATTGTGAAATGTGTTTCTTTCAAGAATCGAGTAATTTATTTTTTTTTCAATACTTTTAGAGTTAAGCTGGTGTTCACTTACTTAGTTTAGTGATTCCAAGATGTGATGTATAGCTTATTTCTGCATGATTCTGCTTTGTATGTTTGTTATAGAAGAAAACAAAATATCATTTGACTAGCTATCCGCGGGTATTTTTCAACGCTTCCCTCAATGTCCACAGGGTCGCGCTTACACTATATAGAATCACGCGGATTTCGTTGCATTATCAGTCCTCAAAGTGGATTAGCGCGGCGTCGAAAACGAGTTGCGCACGTGTACATTGAATTCGTGAAAAAACCAGAATCGCGCTCGGCGTCAGCAGTAGAGCAGCAGAACTATAGTCAGACCGTCACCGCAGTTGTAAATTAGATCAGGCACAGCGCTGCGCAGTGCGGTCGAGTGCGGTCGAGCCGCTGTGCCTCGGCAAATAGAATAAATAAAAAGCTGCGGATGCAGGATTAGGAAAAGCGAGACAGAGAGAACACGCCGAGCCGACGTGATGGACGCCAACGGCTATCTCAGTATAGCTGGCCGTGGAAAAAGAGAGACTGGAAAACAAAGCAACAGTAGTGTAAGCTTCTCCTTTATTCGTTGAGCTGGCCGGACACATAAAATTAGTCGGTAATCCGTTTAATTCGTAACCGCCGCGACTCTATAACGATTCCTGCTGCCATATATATGTAGCGCACGCGCGTTTATATCTACTGCTGCAGGCAGGCTCTCCATCGCTGTGGGTGGTCGGGCTAATCTGAAAATAATGGCTCAGGAGCCGCGGGCAATTAGTCGTCATCTGCCCAGTTCGATCGATCGGCAGGTCCGTTAATCAAACTCGATAGAGTGCGAATAGAGATTGGCAAGAGAGCGGCTTTTTCTCTTCTTCTTCAAGAGTTTCTCGCCGCAGCGAAGTTACCTCGTTTCTCTCGATTCCGCGCCGCATCCCTGAGGCTTGATTATAAAAAAAGACGAGCAGAAGGAGTATAGGCTAAGATTGAAAGAAGAAGTAGGTTGTCGGTAGTAGATGGGAGCGAATGAAAATTTCGTTTGGAGCGTGTGGTTGATTGATTAGAGGGATAACCAGTGCAGACACGGCTGCCCTTGCCGGCCATGACCAATGCGTCTGATGCATCAGCCGAGCTCGTATAATATGCGCTTGTGAAAGCAACGAGCGAAGTAGATGTGCTGCGTGTAAGTGAATCGGTGGGTGGACGTGGCTAGCATACAGAGTAAGCTTACACACTCACATACATACACATGAGGATAAACACGCACACCACGCTACTCTTTATTCAATAGCTTAAAGTTAAGTACTAACGGCGCTGGTAATTATAAGAGTCTAATATGCTCTGCGTGGCTGATGCGCACAGCATGATAGTCAGCGAGCGAGTAAAACTTGCAAGCACCGCACGACGCATTCAGAGTTACATGATTTTTGTTACAAATATATCTATTATACCTTGGAGAAGATTATGTGACTGACATTCGTTGATAAAATTACATCAGATAATTGTGTGGTTAATATTATGATTTTTTGCGAGGACTATAATAGTTACCTTATCCTCACCATGTTATATATGCCCATCTCTGGATGAAGATTTATTTTGTATTTTAACATACAAATTTGCATAAAATTAAAAAATGACAAATATTATAATTTAATCACAGATAACTTTTTTGGCTTCAAGTAAAGTCAAGAAGCCAATGATCGAGTCCTGAAATGAGTAATTACTAAATTATATTAAATTCAGACTTTATTAAAAGCTTTAACGAAGAAATGTGTAAAAAGATCTCCGTCGTAACGAAATTCTCGCAACATTTTTATAAAAAGACTGCAGTCGCGCCAATAATAGCGAGCTCTCAGTTACTCGCCATCGCTCGCGCGTCGTGTAGCCCCGAGGTATAATACCAGTCCTCAGTTGCGCTCGTGCATGCAATGCTACTCTCGTTTCACTAGCGCAACGGAATGGTGCGCGCTCCGGGGCAAGAAAAAAATCTTCTCCTCGCTCTTTTTCGCGAAAACGTGACAGATTTTCCATCTCGCAAAATGACACTGCTGCGTTCCAGCTTAATCCCCGAGGGAGTACACAAGGCAAAATGTTTTCGCGGAAATCGTTAGAATTCTTATTGTGTCATTGTTTTATCTCGAACACACTGAGTCCAGAAATACATTTATAGAGAAAAGTATAAAAGAGTATGAAATTTCTACTAGAGACGGCTCTAAATTATATATTCGATTTAAAGAGACGGATACAAAAAAATTGTCAACAATTATTTTTCTCCACACCTGCACCGAAAGTACAATTTCCCTCCCGGGCGCCTGGAGAGAAATGTGCATTTTCGGTGCTGGTGTGAAGAAAAATAGTATACGC
>UCOJ01000732.1:0-69653 GCA_900474305.1 Cecidostiba fungosa
TTTTTTCATCTCATCAGCACCTATACTTTTGTTTGCTTGTTTTTTTTTCATTTTCAGTCTTATGAAGATTCTACGCTAACATTCGTTGAGAGCAGTGATGTGGCTCGAAAGACAGTTTGTGTGTTTCGATATACATATTTTGATTGGATTCTAGTGTATAAGGCATCATCGCGATTTTTCTTTAGCTTTCTTCCGTCATCTATTGAATCTCTTAAAGAGAATTTTTTTTTCTTTAAGGCAACACGTTCTCAGTCGAAAAAAGTTCGGTATACGTGTGTGTGATCATGCTGGCAACGATAGCAAGAATACTTGCATCGTACTTTCGTGTATAATTGACAAGTGGTACTCGATTACTTTAGATTCTTAGTTTGTACATTAAATAACGTACGGCGATCGAAACGCCCGGAGTCAGCTGATGGAGCAAACGAATTTGCGACGTACATACGTCCACTACCGATTAGCAATTTACAATTTAGGCATTTATACACATTTCGACAGAGGAAGAGCCTACTTTGGAAGTAACAAACTAGAAGAAAATTTGCGTTCACAGCCAATGATTCTCCACGGGAAATTCGGTAGCAGACCTGCACAAGTGCTGCTCCGTGCGCTCCGTACACCACCATCGTAACCGGTCGTTCATCGTACATAACAACAAAACAAAAAAAAAGAGAAAAAAAAGAACCCTCCCTCGCTGCGAGTTTTACTTTGGTAATGACTAGGTCATACTAATATAACATACACAATAGAATAGCGCGTACGTACATGCGTGTTGCAGGCTCTCTGTGCTGCGCTTTATGGCGGGCGGAAATAGACAAAGAAATTGCAAATCAGCAGCAAGATTATATAGACACACCGCAACGTCGCAACTAGAACTGAATCCTGTAGTTGCTCGGCCGGGGTATGGATCTGGTGGCGGGTTTGAGCATCGGTTGGGAGGCCTCGCTCTTGGTGCTCATGATGCTGCCGGTAGATTGTCCGCGCGACGACGAGGACGACTCGTGCGACTTCCTGGGTTGTTTGGCGTCGCCGTCACTAAGCCGGCCGTACTCGAGGCCGATTCTGCGCGAAGGTGGCGGGATGAGCGAGCGCACCTGCGTCTCTCGGTGCTTGACCTGCTGCAACTCCGACGGTCCGACGACGAGCTTAGGCTCGAGTCGCTCGTACTCGAGCTGGCACTTCTTGTGTGAGTGGCTGCTACCGAGAATGCTCTCGGAGGACTTCTTGCGGCGAAGAACTTTAGCACCGTCGAAACGCCCGTACTCGAGGGTGCAGTTGCCGGAGTCGCGCTTCGCCTCGGCGGCCTCCTTCTTCCTGGTCTCGGAGTCGCTGAGTCGGCAGTAGCGCGAGTTCTGGCTGGACTTGAGGCTCCGGGGCGGTCGGGGCAGCGAACTCGGAGGCAGGCTGCCGGCGCGTCTTGGCTCCGCGGCTGCGGCCGCTGCTGCGGAGGCGGAAGAGCCGGTAGGCGAGGGCGGCTCCTGCATGCGCTGTCGCTGGGAACTGCGGCCTTGCTTCTCCAGGAGCATCATGTCCTCGGGCTTGCCGTCGGAGAGCCGACTCTTGAAGCGCGACGCGGCCGCGGCAAAGTCGAGGATACCCGAGGCTGCCTCGGACTGATTGGGCGAGTCGTCGAGCAGGCGGCTCTTGCTCGAGGCGGTGCTCGAGCCGCCTGCCGACTCTACACCCGCCAGTAGTGGCTTGGGTATTTTTCCTTTTCGCGACGTAGCGCCTGGATTAGAGAATCCTGGAAAACAGCAAAGTGCCCGCTGAAAACAGAAGAAGAGAGGCGCACCGATACTCGCTCTGATGGATGATAGATTGACAGAGGGGTTGGGATTTCTTTTTTTTTTTTGATCGTTTACGCTCTCTTCTTCTGATCTCGCGGTGTCGGCGGGAGGAACACGACACCCAAGAGGTTTTTGTTGGGGAAGAGAGGGTTAGTGGCACGCCACACACACGGCAAACGTGCATGCGCACGCGGGGACGAGGGAGAGGACTTGGTGGACTTAGTAATATAGCAAGTTTAGTTCGGTATATTCAAGATTAAACAAAAAATAAAAATCAAAGTCGTGTGTTGTGATCATGACGATGATGATCGGTATACAAGGTGATGCTGATGATTGAGTGTATATGTATGAGATTAGTGGCGGAAGAGGAGACAAACATTAGTGCTGTAGCAGTCTAATGTCTGGCGAACACTGAGAGAATTTGAGAGATTGGTTTTCGAAGAGATTAACTAAAAACTTTAGTTACACAGCGAGGTTTTATACAAAGTTTTTAGTTAACTTCATTTATAAAGAGACTACTTTGATTTTGAGAAGATGAAGAGATTCTTACTTACTTCGGATTTTTACAGTGTAAATTAAAGATTGAGAGGAATGAATTGTAATGATTAAACGTTCTTTTTCTTTTAGAGTTTTGTGTTTTATTTCATTGAACTCGACTCTTCTTCTTGGAAGAAGAGTTGTACTCTTTTAAAGCCAATAAATAAGTTTAGATTCTTATTTTAAATCTACATAAAAATTAAATAGTTCTATGAGATATTGCTGTGCAATATCAAGATACAATTACACATCAGGTAAATTTATGTTACATAAAAGCTATTCGATAAATTACAATACAAGTACGAATTATCTAGCTACTAAATACATTTTCAATGAATGTAACTAAAAATTTTGCAAACTTCACCGAAATCGCAGCATGATTTCATTAAATTACTGTGACATCAATCAGTTCTACTGGGAAAATTCTCTCAGTGGATGGATGATAAAACTAAATCAAAAACGCACAAACTATTGCAAATCGTTAAAAAAAAACGAATAAATAAAAAAAAACTCTACCACGAGAGCGGTTAACACAAGTGAATTTGTCAAAGTGAATGTTCACGTTATAAGTTGTTGCGTTTACTGCTCTCGATCAAATTTATCTCTCTATGCACACAACACAAACGCAGTGATACCTTTTACTGCATAACCTGTAATAGTTTTGTGATCTGCTGGATGCTATATTCGCAAGTGACACGGAAAGTCCTTACTTTTGTTCAGAAAAAAATAATAAGTCTATCCTCTACAAAATCGAATCAAGCCACAGATTTTTAAAATATCAACGTTCAGAATAAACTATCCTTGAATTACCAAGTGTTCGCGTCAAAGTAAAAATAAACAATAGTACGATTACGTTTGAGGACAAAAATTACGTGGCTTATCATCGAAAAATGCTAAACTGACTGAATGTATACGTAGATGAGCGATGACTGTGTGGTCTACATATTCGCGCGATGAAACAGTGAGTGCTACGCAGTAGAAATTCTTCCTACCTTGCTGAGTAACTGTGAGTCGAGTTCTTTGAGCTGGTCGTCTAAACTCTTATTGGTTTGCTCAAAACTCCCCTGTTTCCTATATTTATAACTGTCCGCCACGCCGTACGATGCTGTACTTCCGTAACCGCTGCCACCACCCAAAACACTGCTCACTACAGAAACACGTAAATAAAAATTAATTATGTCAAACGGATACTTCAAAGTTTGTTTGGGGTAGCATAAGAAAAAGTGAAGCGTTTGATACAATGAAAAATCTCAAGTCATTGCCCTCTGCAGGATTTCATGTGATTAATAAAGCATTAAAGTACGTCATCGATCTTGCGTCAATCAGGAATGTGAACAATAAATGCCGCTGCGTACTATAAAAAAATGTGACGCAATGGCGATAACGAAAACAAACCTTACAGCAAAACCAATCGTGATAAATCTCAAACGGAATAACAAATTCGTAAGTTAAATATAGAATAATTACAATGCATTTTAGCTTATTTTAATTTTTTTCGTAAGAACTTTTATCATTAACGACTGTGATATAAAAATACTGATACAAACAAATTGGCATAAAGAAAATTACTCACCAAGCTCTGGAGTACTGGTAAGAGCCGTGTGATGGTCTGCCGATGTACTGGAATGTGAAGAGTGAGCCGCTGGATAGCTGCCTACGCCACTGCTACTACTGCTTTCTTTATCATAGGTGTGCTTTTGGAGCACCCGGATCATGGCATCCCTTTCGGCCAACTTTGACTCCAAATCTTTCATTCTGAAGTAAACAAATTTATGTAAATTATGTTATTTTGTAGAGAGAAAAACTTCTCTTCAATAATTCACGTCTTTTACCTGGACTCAAGATCGGCCAATTTTTTCTGAGCAGCGTGTACTTCATCCATGTGTCGCATTTTCTCGGAGCGGGCCTCGGCGATCAATTTTTCTGCATCTTGACTCGTTTTCTCAAGAGCAGCAATTTTGGCATCCCTTTGGATATAAAAAAATAGTTAGCATCCTTACGGCACAAAAATTAGTTCAACAAAAAATAGAATACTCACTTAGGAAGACTAGCGGCATCGATAGCGGCTTGGCGCAAGGCACTCTCCTCAAGATAGCGCTGTTCCCATTTGGCGACGTCGCCTTCCAACGACATGATCTTTTCATCGCGCTCACGTAGCTTGCGCTTCAGATCGGTTATCGTTTCGCCATTAAAGGAGATCTCATTACCTCCGCCTTCCCTCAGTTCTCGCTCGAGTTGACCCCTCAGTTGGCGTTCTGTCTCCTCGCGTCTATCGCTAGACGCCTGCAGGGAGGACAAAGCGCGCTGCAGCTGACCCACTCGTTCCACGTACACTTGCTTCTTTCGGCACTAGACATTTATTTGTTTGTATTTCGATTTGCTCACATCAACACAAGTTTATTTGTAATTTTAATTTTACCTCTTCCTCCAGACGTACTACGTTGCCCTGAGCGTTGGTGAGTGCTGTGTCCAAAATATCGATGTGCGTGCGCTGCTCCTGCAAAGTCGCTCGCTGAGCAGCCAGTTCAATTTCTTGGCGTTCTTTAGCTGCTGCTAATTCCTTGGCTGGAAACAATTGATTAATTATTGATAAAGGTAACTAAAATGTGAATCATAAACATGAATCATATCAAACAGTACGAATAATTACTTTGTGTGATGAGTTGCCCGATGAACAACTCTTTCTGAGTAAGCTCTTTTCTCATAGATTCGATTGTGAGAGGACTTTCGTTACGTGTTGACAGCAGCTCAATTTGGTCCCTCAAGGCTCGATTCAACTCTCCCAGTCGTCTACAATCGCTTTGCAGCCTAAGACGTGCGGCGCGTTCCAGCTTCTCGCGGCGTTCGCACGTCGCAACGAGTTCTTCGTGTGCTCGATGGACTTTCGTGATCTCTAGTTCGAGCTGCTGCGATTTTGCAACCTTTTTGTAGCATCGTTCTAACTCGAGTTTTAAGGCACTATTCTCTTGAATAAGGATCTGCACCATTTCCGAGGTCGGCCAGATCTCACCGGTCGTCGTTTCATATTCCTCCCTGCCCTTCGTTTGAGGACTAAAAAAAAATCAAATTTTAATTAGAATTAGCGATTATTTAAAATAGTATATATGATGTATCAATATGCGAGCTGAAGGTTTGATGCTCACCGTGGCGATGTTGTTCGCGGATCATAAGTGTCGATGTCGGTTTTGCTGATTCTGGACAAGTCCGGTTGAGACCTGGATAACGTCAACTTTTCTGTTGGGCCGAGTAATCTGTGTTTGCTTTTTACGGGTATTAAAGTCGTAGTGTAATTCGGCGGAGGTCTGTCTTCGAATTCGTTTTGCTTTCCTCTGTCACCCTCTCGCATTCTCATGTCTATGCTACTGTCATTACCCGTAAGCTTACTGTATGAAGGCACTTTAACTTCTTTTGCTAGGTGCTTTAATACCTGAAAATTAAGAATCACAGAATTTTAATTAAAGTGCGCCTTGAATGTAATAGTCTTTAGTATTTTTGTTTCGCATACCTGTGATTGACTAAGATAATCATCAGGAATATCGGTAATTTCTTGACAACCACTGCTACCAGTTTGTTCATACAAATGATCATCATGTGGTAGGCTAGACAAAGATTGAATTGTTGGACTGTTTGAATGGCCTTTGCCTCCACCTTCACAGTAGAGATAACCCATGTCACCATGCTCTCTTACCACACCTGATAATCTAAAAATAGCAATTGAGTGTTATCAAACTGCATACATTTCGAATTAGTAATCAATCTTGTCTATGTCATACCTTGACGATGGCGTCCACGAATTTTCCTCATTGGCGTTGTGGATAATAAGTGTGTTATATGAACTGGTAGACACATCAAGGCTACTCCTATTAGATCCAACACTGGTGCGATTGCTTAGATTGTCTTTCAAACTGTTTCTATTTGAACCATTAATGCTGTCTTTTAAACTATTTCTATTAGAACCGTTTAAACTTTCTTTCAAACTGTTCCTGTTTGAGCCATTTAAACTCTCTTTGAGGCTGTTTCTATTCAGGATATTTCCCTGAAAATTAACATGTATTTTAAATTTATTTTTGCTGTGTCACAATATTATTTTTCTGAAAGATGATTAAATACCTGAATGTTTGGTATATTTTCCTTGTGACTGGATGACCTTGAAGGACTGTGTTGCTGATTCTCTTGTCCTTGTGGTTCTTGTCGTGCTGTATGCCTTATAACATATCGTTCTTCGTTACTTAAATTTTCGTTTGATGTGGAAACATCTGTTTCGCTACCACTCAAGCTCTGTGGTAATCCCCCTGATGTATGTAAATAATTTATTTATATTAATTTTTCAACCCTTATTATTTTTAAGTGTCAATGCATTATTAGCAAGTCTGCTCAATCACTGAAAATTCCTCTGAGCAGATAAAAAATTCAAGCTAATTGAGCTTAATAAAAAATATATTGTTTGCCCATGAATCACAGTGTTGAGCCTATTGTTGGAAATGAAGAAAAGTTATTTTACCTTGATTTGATAATTGCTTTCTTTGTATATTACTATTTGCAAAGGGAAGAAACCGACCAGTTTGCTGAAGAGAACTCATGACTTTATGCGTTCATTTAAATTTTATTTCTCGAATCTGCAAGAAAACAGAAATAATTGCTTTAACGATAAAGAGTCTATATTAATCGCTATAAAGCACTGATAGGACTGGTATGAGAAAAATTGAGGTTTATCTTATGTACGGATATCGCTGTTAGTAATCTTAGTAGCTAATATCTCAGGTCATTGTTTTTAGATTCCTTATTTAAATTTATAATGATTACATCATCTGATCTACAGTACATGGCACGAATTGAGAGCAAAGTATTCTTTGCACAGATAAGTGAACTCTATTTAAGTACCTCTTTTATTCTCAATATTTGTTTTGGAAATTCCAAAACAACAGCTACTTTTCAGGCTCTCTATCTCAAGCTGATAATACATGCTAATCAAAAATATTTGGTATCTTCCGCAAGAGTTTAAAGATTCAATTGAATCCATAAAAATGTTACCCTTGGATTATATATTCACAAACGATCGATTATATAAAACTGAATCTTTGCAACAGCTTGCACCGAATGCAAGACACTGTAAATATTTAAATGTCCAGGTCATTGCTCCAAAATTAAGAATATAGACATCATCATAATTAAACATCAGCTGTGCACATGTATTACTTGGTACAAAATGCTAGCACTGCTCATCCGGCGTGTTTCTTAACATTTAGCGAATTCCAACAGAGCTTAGTCAGTCTGTTTGACTAAGTTATCTGAGTAAATATTGAACCGGCATCGAAATTCTTTTCACACCGTTCCGATAACGAGAAGCTCGGAAAAGGCTTCTGTTCTGTTCCTATTCTCGAAAAAAAAGATGAAAAAAAAAAAACAAGAACGGCACTTTCACCACACAGATCCACTCGAATTTCTACATTCCAGATTCACCAAGGAAGATCAGATCGAGATCTACGCTCAGCACTTGCACTCATTATCATCACCATCGCATCGTAGGTTCTTCGAAATCACACATACGCGCAACGGAGCAGAATCGGACACCTCTCTCTCTCTACATCATTACTAAGAGCTAAAAAATGCCAGCACCTCCTCCGAAAAAGGGCAGCAGCAGTAGCAGCATAGGCTCGCACATCCTCCGAAACACTTTCACTTTGGATTTCCCGAATTCCGAGTGTGTGTATAGGTATATAACACATAAGTGCGCCGCGACGGCGGGCATCGATCGGGAGATCCAGAGTTACACACGCACTCGCGGGGCCGAAAAACAGAGACTGCTGCAGTCGCCGCTCGGCAGTCTTTGTCGAGCGCTCTATACACGAGAGAAGGAAGACAGCTGCTGCTCCAAAGTGAGGGAGAGAGAGAGAGACAGACGGGCAGATGTCGGAGCGGAGAGAAAGGAGCGGAATAGCCGCGATCCGAGAGCAGCTGGCCCCCAGGAAGGGGAAGAGAGGCACGCGCGGTGGCGGCGGCGGCTGCAACAATCCGAGTCAGTGTCAACACTCTGGAATGTTGATAATCGGAAGATATCGCGCGCTCGCTCGCGCGCACACACTTGCGAAACGATCTCTTATTATGGGATTCGGAGATTCGCTCGAGTATTACTTATATCGAGATGAGATATCGCGGGGGGGCTTTATTATATCTATAGGTATAGGTATACGAGGAGAGCTGTCCGAGAGACTGCGAGAGAGGAGAAAAACTTGAAAGACGGGAATATGCGCGAGAGATTTCTTTATATAAATAAACAAAAGTTGGCCAGACGGACAGAGATAGAGAAGGAGAGAGAGAGAGAGAGAGACTTGGCTCGCGTATATTACAGACATACTCGCGCGGCGCACTATTCCACACTCGCGATTATTCTACAGGAGGAATTCCTCGCGCGATAATAGATATTCGATTCTAATGGGTACCAGGTGCTGTATGCGTATACATTTAGACCAAGACCAGTCGTCGTCCTAACTACAGCAATGGAGAGAAAAAATATATCTATATAGCGAGAGAGAGAAAGAGACAGACGTTCTCGATTCCGCGGAACCTCTATAATTGCCATACTCACGCGATCCGAGGGGAAGAAGAGAGGCGCACACTCGGTGTATATGTATATATATCTGGCACGATATTCCGTCTTCTTCTTGCAGGTCACAGTTTAGCAGCAGCAACACTACCGGTCCTCGAGGATGAGCTTGTTTTTTAACGCGATTACAAGGTAGCCAGGTGCCCCCGTCGAAAGAGAGAGAGAGAGAGCACGGCTGCAGTCACAATCGTCCCCCGAACTCCTCCGCGCGAACCACACGAGAAATAAAAAATCCCGCCTGCTTGCCGCATTCCTCGCCAGAGATCGCTAGCGGCTATACTGCTCGGCTATATATACCAAATATACCGTACAGGAGAAGGAGGATAAATCCCATGTTTTTCTTTCATATGATAATAATTATCCGATAAGAAATGCGCGACGCCCGCCTTTTTCGAATTTTAGCTTATTTTGTATGGATTAAATTTTAACAAAAGCTTTAGGCTCCCTCATAATTCTATTATACTCCTTTTTGTCTCGCTTGTCAGTAGGTCAATAAAGCGTCTATTATAAGTCAGCAATAATATAATATTAAAAATAAATATCATAAGTACTTGTGTATTTTAGATTTTTATTAATCTTATCATGTTTATAACATTACAAAGAAAACTAGGTAATAGATATTTAATCTCTAAAAGTAATCAGTGATCGGATAATTAAAAATATAAGCTTTGAATTTATAAAAACTCTGTACACTTCAACTGACGTCATACAACTTTTTACAAACTATATTATTGTACATCTAGCGACAAACAAACCCTCAGTCCCAGTCTCCTTTCTTGATATCCTGCACGATATCGTTGTGATCCGCGTCGACCTCCATGTCTTCATCGTTCGTTAATTTAACCTTCTTCTTGGGTTTCTTGGGTTTTTTGTCCTTCTTTAGCCTCCTCTCCATCTCCTCGACGGGAATGTCGAGGTCGCTGTCATCGTCGCTGTCGTCGCGCCTCTTCTTGGACTTCTTCTTGAGAGTCGGTAACTTGGGATCGGCATGTTCGTCGTTCTTCGTCAGCAGTTTCAGCTTCTGTGCCTGGTGCACCTTAATCCAACTATCGTAAAACTTGCTAACAGGTGTTCCGGCCTCTTTGATCTTGTTTTCCCACAGCTCAACGTCCGCAAGATCAAGCAGGTCGAACGTCCGCTTAGATCGCTCGGCATCGAGGAATTTGCAGCTTTCCTCGATCTTACTCAGAAGCTGCTTCATTTTTCGGCAGTAGTTCGCCACGTTACATTTCTTCAGGAAATTCTTCAGCTGTAAACAAAAGAAACGTATTAGCAGTCTGTTTTTATTTAAAATTCATTATTCCTATAACTTTATTTACATACCTCGATTATGCAGACAACATACATGTCTGTGAAGTATATGGCGTGACTGTCTTTCGCTGCGCTCTCTAAAATAAGCTCGTATACGTTTTCGATGATGGCATCCTTGTATCCATGTGCTTGGGCTTGACTCTTTGATACTCGAAGCATACACATCAGCGAAATCGGTTTCATTGAAACGGCCTTGTTTCCTCTATTGAAATCATAAAGTTCTAATATCTATGGAAACAATTGCAACATGTTAGAAAAAATATAACAACTACTTAATTAAAATATACATTTTGTATTTTTTTTTACCTCAACAAGGAATGGCAACGACGGAATGAATACATTAGCTTCTCTAGACATGTTAATCATCATTTTTACACAGTGAAACCTCAGTGGATAGTAGTACGCAGTTGGAATTAGTTTTATTACTCCAATGGTTATCTATAAGAATGATAAAAGATAAGAATAATACAATAAATGATGAAATTCAAATTTACTAAAATTAAAGGTTTAACTTACTTGAACAATTGGATATATTAACTGACGCAATAAAGACTGTTTTTTTGCTCGGGGAACAAGCTCTGACCAAAACCACAAGGAGTTGATGTACTGCCAGTTATACACCATTTGAAAGTTCTCCTTCTTCTTCAATGTTAAAGCATTTCGTAAGTGAATCGCCAGTTGTCTAACGTATAAGAAAGCATGGAAATAAGAGCAATCCTCGTCGATCAGGTACATTTCAGTGAGAGAACGTCGCATGAAATTAATTCCTGGTAGCGTCGTAGGCGAAACGAATTTGGAGTTTTCAACGTACTTGATGTACATTGTCTATAATAAAAAAAAAGACATACATAATTAAAACTTGACACTTTTAGCAATTATTATAATTATGAATATAATAGGCTAACCTTCAATACACTATTCAAAAGTACTGTATTTTGGTTTGATACAATTTTAACAATACAGAGGAATGCTACTACTCTGACAGTTTCATCTTCTGCAGTGGACCAGAACTTCAATAAAATGCGCAGTAGAGGCTTGCGCAGTGAAGAAAAAGAGTGTGTGTAGGGAATGAGATGGTTTAAGTGTTTTAATAGAGGTGTGACGATGTGTGGCGAGGATACATTATCAAAAACCTGCAATAATTTAATATTTATGTAAAGAATTATTTATTGATGAAAAAAAAAATTGAAAATTTTATCCACAAATTAATTAACTTTAAATTACCTTAATAAGATCAGACAAGTAAGATTTAATGAGACCTCTGATTTTTGGAAACCTTTTGGCTTTGTGAGCTTCAAAATCAGGTTCATCACCAAGCTTCAAGAACCTTTTAAAAGCATCTGGCAATAGGAGCATGCAAAGCTGAACAATGCCATTGAAAACTAAAAGAAATCAATCATGTACTACATGTATGCATATAATCTTAATAAAAAAAAAAAACTCACTTGCTCCTCCTTCGACTTTGTACTGTGTGGTTTGATATTCAGTATTGTTTATAGACTCCAGTGCTACATGAAAAGCTTCCACAACACTTCTAATAGTTTTTGAAGTCCTGAAAATAAACAAATCTTTAATATTACTGTTACTACTGATGAATGAAATTATTTTTAGCAACAGATTATTACTTGTCCTCCTGTATTTCCTGCTGCCAAGTTTTAATTAATTTTAAAGTGACTTTTATTTGTTCACCAGAGTGTTCCAATTTCTCCACACCTTCTGGTTCGAAATCAGATTCATCACTTGCAATCTAAAATAGCATAAATACTCGGATTGTAATATGAGCATAAAATAAATTGTTACGTTTTTACTAAGCTATATAAATTACAAACCTCCAACTCATCAATAGTCGGAACATGCACTTTGCTTTCTTCATCAGCTTCAGATAGATTGTCAAAGTCATCATCAACGTTGAAATCTAATAGTCGTTTATCATTTTCTTTCAAATATTTGAAGAACTCTGGATCTGTATCTTGCAGATTCATTAAAGCTTTTTTGTGCTCCCTTGGATCCAAATTACTTTCTCCACTATCAGAATCATCATCTGCTGCTTTAGATGTGGATGCTTTTGGCTCTTTTTTTTTAACTATGGAAAAACAAAATTATCAATATCGTAATTTATAGTGCAAGAATGATGACTCGTACATTAACTTACCAGTTTTCTTTTTGCTTTTCTTTACTCTCTTTGCTGTTTCCACTGGCTGTTTTTCCTGTTCTTGCTCTTCATCCTCAGCATCGCTAAGGTCCATGTTTTCAAAATCTTGATTGAAAAACTCATCTGTAGAGATCTCAGCCATACTTTTTTTCTTCTTCTTTGCCATGCGCTTCTTTGCCATCTTTTCCACTGCTTTACCTTTTTTCAGCTTCATTTTATTCTCCCTAAATAAACAATAAAATAAATTAACTTTTCAACAATCATCTCTTCCAATAATGTTTTGGAATTTGATTGAACTCAAGTTATGGAATAACTTTCGTGATCAGCTATGAATTAATCTTATTTAGTAGTTTATGAATAAGTTTACTTACGTTGCAAGTTCACACAATTAAATACAAAAAACTATTATTTTTCAGAGACAAAAAAACACGTTAGCCTGTTGTAGTTTAGAGGTTAGGCAAAAACACATGGAGACGACGACGCATGCGGACGACGGCGTGATCAAAAGCACATCAAATAATCATCGCCGATTTTATAAAAGTCGATGATTTCAGGAACGCGAGTGTGGCGACGCGGGATCTTTGAATCTTCGAATAGAAATAATGATGCTCTCTCGCGTCAAACCATTGCTTGCTACCATATAAGTACGTGCAATACAATTTTCTGTCTATCTAAAGGTAAAGACCCGTATTCGCTAAATTTACTCATTTGGTGTTTTAGAAGTGATGGTATTAAAATAAAATAGAAACACTGTTAAACTTGAAATTCGACAAGATAAAACACATGAAAGAGGAATTAGAAAGTATGCTGGTCCTTTATTAGTAAATATCAAAGAGCTTGATGGTATGTATGTACAGTAGTAAAACATACTTTACAAATAGAAGAAGGAACGTTTGAAAAAGAAAAAAATTCCATTATGTACAGAAGAATGTAAGAGTAGAGTAATTATGATTTTAATTGTCAATAATAATTACTTCTTACTTATAATTTTAAATCATTTATTAAAAAGGGTGAGTAATTTCGCCTTGAAAATTTCAAGTCAACGACAAAAAACTAAAAATTCAAACAACTCGTTCGAAAGATTGACGGTTGACCGGCGGTTGCAGCGGCGCCGATGGCTCGATACACCAAAAACAAATCCAGTTCTCGCGAAAGTTGCATGCACGATGCACGTCCCGACGCGTCATTGTTTTGCACTCGGCGTTTTGTTGCCGCTCAATCCTGTAAACAATTTTAGTTTTTATTAAAACGTCGATAAGATTTGCTGAAGCCGTGTTGTTTTGTGTTTCGACAAGTTATTATTGTGAAAGTATCGCGAGAGAGTTGATTAGCCGTTCGTAATGAGTCGGTTACTATTTGGGTGTTTTTCACAGTTGATAAAGAGATGTTTGCCGTTAAACCGTTAGTTTTTGGTTAGTGATCGTTATTTACCTTATGTTTAATTCAATGAGAAAATATATGTATGATAGAAATTTAAGAATCATACGAAATTGTGGTATTATGGTTATTTTTTAGGTAATACGGCGGATCGAAGTTTGCGAGGATTTTGAGTTTGGTTAAACATCTTCATGGAGTTTCTGTGGTTTTCGCCCTGCGGTAAGTCATGCATGTACTAAAGATGATCTGTTATACTTGCAAGTGCTATTTTAATACAGCAATATAATTATCAAGTTATTCAACATTTGTTTATCAATATTTTATCGACTCCTTTATTTCTATCAAGTCTTTTATAATAAAATTAAAAAATATTATCTTGTCTCCTAGCCAAGAAATCAAATTATGCAACTCGCACTTCATTAATTTCTCAATAATTAAGTGTGAAAGATAAATTTAAGTATTTTGCTATTTGTAAGTTTCATAAGAAAGGCGGCTTATCTGTTTTATTGGCTGATGATAAATCCTTTGTTTTTGAATTTCTGAATAATATTTTCAATCCTTATAAATACTGTTTGTGTATGGTTTAAGAATGACCAGAATCATAACTACTTTTCCTTATAAATTAAGGCAATTACATCGATTGTCTTTCATGAGTAAGTGCTTGAACGACAAACAATTTTATACCAGTTTGGCAAGTAAGTGCTTCAGCCATCACTCCAAACACATAACCTTAGTAGGTAGGTGTGAAATTATGAATACTAGTTGGAATAAACAGTTCTTTTTATTTATTCTCAGTGAGTAATAATTTTATTTACAAAGTATACTGTAAAATAAGACATTTTTGTTTCATGTTTCATGAAGGTGGTTGCATTTCTCATCTTGTTTCCACAAATCCTACAAATATTTTATCTAAAGCCATGAGTGGGCAAGGTGATAATCTTAATGTTAATTATGATGAACTTCTGAAGGCTCAAAAGGACGAAAGTGTCGTTATTATTGATGTTAGAGAAGACTCCGAAATTCAAGAAACAGGAAAATTGCCTGGAAGCATTCACATTCCAAGTATGTACTTTATTACTAAGAAATAGTATCACTTTTTGTTTTTGACAAAAATGATATATAACTTTTATCTATTTTCAGTGGGTGAAGTTGCAAATGTTTTAACAAATACCACAGGCCAGGAATTTGAAAAGAAATTCAGCAAAAAGAAACCAGAAAAAGACACAAAAATCATCTTAAGCTGTAGAGCTGGTAGAAGAAGTGCTTCAGTCCAATCAGATATTCAGAAATTAGGATATAAAAAGTAAGAAATGTTAGATATATTAAAATTAAAATTAATTTAAAATAGGTAAAATATCTTTTTAATTGTTCTCTGATTTTTAGTGCTTACAATTATGAAGGTGGATGGCTTGACTGGGAAAGCAGACAGGCAGCATAAATTAGAATAAAACTTATTATTTACAATTGTATCATATATACTGTATAAAATAAAACCAATTCATATTTTTTTGGAAAAATTCTCATTTATTTATAGCCTTAAACAATATTTCTTTTTCATTTTTATTTATAAAATATTTTCATAACATATATACAATTTTTTTTTTTTAAATTAACTAAAACTGGACTTCTATACACTCTTTACTTAACCATCAGAACAGTTTACTTAGTTTTCATCATATTTACATCGTTGTATTAAGTTTAGTTTTGTCAATATGACAAATTAGTCATCTGCGTTGCCATACTTAGAAATTAATCATTTTTTATTTTGCTCTTGAGCTAGTTTATGGGATATCATATCCCTGAATTGTCCTAATATAAGATTCTCCCGTTTCTGCCTTTCTTCCTTACTGAACATAGCAAGTGCTCTCTTTTCATCGGCAGAGTAAATCTGGTTCTCCTTACGAATACGCACAGCCTCCATACGCCGATGTCTGAAAATCACAAGTATTATTTAGATTTTCAGTTACAATTATTATATAGGTAAAAAAAAAAGTTTAATAACATACCTGCTACCACTCATGACATATCCAACTGATTCGTAGGACGCTATCTCATCTGAAGTGAGTCCAATCTCACCTCTCCTTGGGATGCGCTTGCCCTCGGCTACGTAAGCAGCCATGGCAGCACCTTCTCCAGGTAGCAGAGCTTTTCCAAAATCTTTTGCTGAAAGTGTGACATGTTGTTTCTGGATTGGTCCCACAACACCTTCTTCTCCACTTTCATCATGCTCGGAATTGGAATCTTTCTTGACTTTAGGTTTGGCAATCACAGCACTCTTTTCAACCCATTGCTCCTCTTCGTCAGAACTACTATCACCACTGCTACTTGAGTACTTCTTCTTCTTCTTCTTTTTCTTCTTTTCCTTCTTCATCTTTTTCTCTTTCTTAAGTTTCTTGCTCTTCTAAACAAAAGAAAGTGAACCGTAGCATGAGAAAATGAATCAAAGATTTTTAACACAAGCGAAACAAAGTTATCAAATAACATACCTTCTTCTTGTCCTTCTTTTTCCTTTTTCGATCATTTTCAGAATCATTCTCTTTTTTTCGTTTATTCAAAGCTTCCTCTTCCTCGTCCGTACTGTGAAAACAATGTGAAATTGTAACGCGACTATTGAGTCTGTTATTCGACAACGAAAAAAGATAAAGAAAATAAGTATTCACTCACTCTTCTACTCGGGTCGGCGATTTACCCCAAATCCCTTCGAGTCCTCTTAAACCAATCCTTTCTCTTTCCTTTCTTCTTGAAGACTCACTTCCGTCCCTGTCTCTTCCATCCCTTTCCCTGTGCATGATTGTTTTCAACTATTTTGTTATGATGTGCACCTACTACTCCGTGCTTTTGTGGCAATTGCTACGCGTCTGACTGACATCAAAACATAACCTATTTCAGCAACGTATTTGAGTGTGCGATATTTGACGTTACCGAGCGTCAGCTATGCAGATATTCACCTGGCCTACGTAAGTTTATATACCGGCCTTAGACAAATCACGCGTATATAAATTGATGTTGAATAATCTTTTATAAAAATACGAATTTTTTAAAAATAGTTCAAAAAGAAAAAAAAATTTATTTTAATAATATTCCGTGATTTCAGATTTCAAGCCCTGCTCTTTGCTGAACGCGCTTCGTACTCTCACAACTTCATGACGATGTCTCTCGCTAAGTGCTTGGTTCGGAGGAATCTCTGAAGTGTATATTAGTGAAGTACACTGAAAAAAGATGCAGTTGCAGTATATACATCAGGAGCATCATCATGTCAGATGTCACAATAAAGCATTGATATTAGTAGAAAGCCACTCGTTGTCTGGATACCTGATGTTGAAAATACCAGGTGATTATTATAGTTTTTAAGTTTTTATACTAATATTCATATCATGAAACTGATTCAAAAATTAATCAAAACTTTTAAATTTTCAGAAACTATACGCAAGTATCTCGCGAAGTCTTGATACTTTCCAGTGACTGCATCGCGTAACTTCAGTCTTTGATTATACAATCCGCTCGTTTTATATGGGTTCGGAAGGCTGTAGCTCTAAAGCATCGAAGTACCCAAGAAAAATAAAATAATGTCGTCGACAAAATCGTCATATACGCGAAACGTAAGCTACGCAGTATATATTCTTGCACGCTCGATGTTCTTACATAATGTCGCAAACAAACGCAATGAATGCAAATAAGATCGTATAATTTACAATCCGCCCGCGAGACGAGGTATACCTATTGCATGCAGAGTTATAACGTTGCAGCGGAAGCATTTAAAATTCCAAAGAGTCACTCAATATCTCATTACTTCCAGGGAGCTCTTATCAACGTAGCTACATCAAATACTATCTCTCGTCCGCGGCTCCGTATCCTTCGCGTTTATATACCCCCATAACCGGCGAGAGCGAGTAGGAGAATCCCGTTGACGTTTGACTGGCGTTGCTCGTCGTATTCCGCGCGCGCGGAGCTTAAAGCGCCCGTATACATAAAAACGGGATATATAAGAGAGCAGGCGCGGAAAAACGAGCAACTCCCGATAACACGAGTAGCAGCAGCAGTAGCAGTGTGGAAGACACTGTTTGTAAAAACCGAGCACGAGTCGAGGGAAATAAAGCAAAAAACAGGGAGAGCGACGGAGGATATAAAGTCACTAGATGCCAGGCAATCTACCTAGCTCTTATCTGCGCCGAAATAAGAAGGAGGAGGAGGAGGAGGAGGTGCATCCTAAACGCAAATTTCGCGCTGAGAGGAGAGAGAGAGAAAGAGCGAACGAGGAAGTGCGAGAGTATAGAGTGGCCCGCTTCTTCTTTCTTCTCTGCTTTTTCTCTCTCCCTCCTTCGACTTCCTCATTTTTCGATTCCTCCTTTTTTGCGTCCTTACGGGTCCGCTATGTGTATACTCTGTTTCAGCCTCCTCATCCTCCTCCTCCTTTGCCTTGTTCCTCGTCGCTCTCGTGTGCTGGTCGCTCGATCCCTGAGTTTTATTCCTTCCCTTTTTCCATCTGTCTTCCCTGTCATTGGCTTCGTTTTGTCTCTGTGTATATCGTTCTCCTTTTATCTCTTACTACTTCGGAGCTCTCTTGTTTATTTCCTTTCTTTCAATTTGTTTTCTCTCTTTATCTCTCCTTCTGCGCGCTTCTCCTTTCTCCGCGCCCCGGCTTTGTACAGAAAAATTTCTGCGCCTCTCGCGCGCATAACGTGAGTTTTGTTGGCCGCAAAAAGGTCATGCTTGTATAGGAGTTATAGGGTAGACGCAATGATCGTCGCGGGCTGTTATTATTACGTACTCGACAGGACAGTGTGTTATTATTGGATGTTTAATTTTGTTTAAATCGCAATTACATCGATGAATTAATTTTCCCTTTTGATGTTTCAGGCAGCAAGTTCGTTTCCATTAGAGCTTGTTTCGCAACAGCCAACGTGACGATTAATACATCATATAAAGAGCTATACGTTATGCTTGGGCAAAATTAATATCCTATCAGAACGTCAGTTTCGCCATTTCAAAGTGCTTAAATAACCGATTGGGGCCAACGAGGCAACAGCGTTAATTACAGTCAATATTTCGAACATGGAATTGTTTTCGCATTCATGGGACATACGCATTTGATTCCTCGAAAAGTAATGACGTTAAGTACGTCTAATAGGATTCGCAATAACATGATTTGCAGGAAATTGCTTTTAAACTAATTAAACGACAAACGCTTCCATTAGAAAGTTGGCTAAATTTTGATAACTCTCTGACAGGGATGGATATTCGTCGATACCGGAGTCATTTTCATGTGCGCAAAAGAGGAAAATCAGGAAACGCGGATGAGGGAAAGTCACCGCCAACTGAACAACGCTATATAATCTTCCTTGTACGACTCCGTATAGCTTTCTCGTGAGACGAGTATAACAAATGGAAAGACCTGGAACGTTCTTTCATAGACGTTCACCTCTGCACAACCAGCTTTCAGAATCTTAAAATCCACGCAGTATCTCGAAATTTCAATGATGCAGATAACCAAAGGCTGCAAACTTACCTCCAATTACGAAAATCCCCCAAACTTAATCGAATTAGATTAAAATCTCTTTCTCGCTTGCGCAGCTGCCCGTATTTTCGGAATTCCGCTCTCGCAAAACTACAAGCCCTCCAGCTTAATTTTCTCTCTCTCTCACTCGCGCGCGTATACTCGTGTGCAGGCTTTTGCTTCTTTTTATCTCTCTCGTCCCCTCGCGTTTTTCTGCAGCAACAGCAGCAGCACACACACACACACTCACATCCCCTGCGCTCCTCCTACTCTCCTTCTTTAGCCGAGCCGATGAAAGTATACGTATACATATATACACACATAACCGGTTCGCAGCTGGCGACGACGACGACGACGACGACGAGAAGAAGAAGAAGAGAAGAAGAGAGGGGCATCGGCCGGCGGCAGCTCTCGGGATGACAGTGTGCGCCGGCGATCGGGGCCCGCGAAACGTACGACGCTGTATCGCGACTCGTCGAGCGGAAAAGCCTGCGCGAGAGTTCAACGAGCTTTTTACAAGGTGTGCTCTCGGGGGAACTCGTGTGTGTGTAAATGTGTATTTTCGCGGATGGTTAGAGCCTATCGGTCGGTTGTTTGCTCGCGTTTGGTTTTTCGGGGGGAGAGGTGTGAGTGACACTCGCGCTTGTGTAACGACGTGTTTGAAAGAGATTTTTAATTGTGTTCGCTGAAAAAGGAGCTGTCGTAAATATATATGTACTCTCTGTAAGTTTCTTATGGGAAAACCACTTTCATTTAACTAAGCCAATAAAAGACAAAGCCAGCGCAGAAGCATAACGCAAAACAGCCCATCGCATTCTCTAATAAACACATTATTCAGCGCTAACGAAGTGAACGTCGTTCTCCCGCTCGCCGCTGCTGCAGCTGCACCGGACCCAGCACACATATATATATATAAGTACACAAGACACTTAGCGAAGGTCACTTCTGTCAACCGGTGCTCAGCGCAAATTATTATTGCTCTATCGTTATAACCGCGCGTGTATTATAGCTGCGCGAGAATAAATTCCGCGGTTACACGAAAAGCTCCGTGTTGTGCGAAAAGGAGCTGCACGACGTGTACATAGTTTTATCGGTGCGCTGGCACGGGACAAGGAAAGTTGCTCGGGGAGTCGGTAGTTTTACCAAGATGAATGATGTTGCGTTTTGTAGATGGAGATAGAAAGAAGTTGAAACTGTAAGGAGGCCGATAAGTCTTATTTGATGGAACACGGCTGTGAATACGTTTGAATTCTGGAGATTCTTTCGATGAAAAGATGTTATTTTTGTTTGTACAACGTTATATATATATGTATAAGTGGAGAAACAGGAATTTGAACGATACGTGTGCGTCTCGCCGGCTTCGACACGTTTTCTACTTAATTTATGCGGGTAGTACATTAAATTTAATCGCGTCGCACTTACAGTGTCGTGTAAAGACACGCATGTTACGTTTGCTTTTCAATTTATCTTATTGAGGATTCAAGTTTATTGCTTCATTCAAATGTAATTTTCCTTTTTTGAAATATCACCCCGTTGCTGATGCATCAGGTATCGAATGTAAATTCAACTTTTATATAAAATTATTAATCCATCATATTACAACTGGCAATTTTCAAACTATAACCAACCAAAAACAGTTCGAAACATCGTTCATCACGTAACATCCTCATCTCGCAGCGGTAGCCCTATCGATATCAGCACCTTCCTCTCATCGGGAAAAGAGCCTCTTGGCTCACCTCAACGTCGCCTCCGTTGTCCAGAGCCCATTAGCGCTCGCCGCCCATATACGCGTGTATCGCCGGGAGACGACGACGACGACGAGAGGGCTTAATGGGGGCCCTTTTACGCGGCTGCACTCACCGCTGAGGTGTGTCCGTATGTACATGTGTGTGTGTGTGTGTGCGTGTGTATGTGCCGTACCGACGCCGAGTTAAAGCACACTGTACAGTCTACAGTGTCGGTCGCCTGGAGAAAGGGCTTATCGGTAGTTCGCGATGCAGCTGCCGCTCGCTTCTTTATTAGTCCTTGATTTTTCTCGACATTTCAATACGTTTCGTTTTCTTTCTTTCTTCTTTTTTTAATTTCATTTATATAAATTTATACTCATACGTGAAAAATCTTTTCAGCGATGGAAACTACTCACCGATGGAATGGCTAAAGCGCGAACTTCCTCATCCACTTCTCGGCGCTTTTTTTACAGCCCATAAATGACCTATAAAACACTCGGCACAAAGAGCAAGGAGCGTTAAAGACATTCGAGGGCGTCCAAGTTATTCCTCCGGCGACGGCGGCCCGCATTAAGTAATTCAACGAGGCACCTCTCGCCTCTGCTCTCTCTCTGGCTCTTCTAGGAGAGAGGGAGGCATTCGTTTTATACGCCTCGTTCGCGAGCGCAAGAGAGAGAAGAGATATGGACCAGGCGTGGCGTCGGCGAGAGCTTTCTCTGCTGATTTTCGATGAAAATCGACGTTTCCTATATAACGGAACTATACCGGGAAAATTTTCATCCTTTTATTTGGCGAGAAGAAAAAAAAGAAGAGATTTCACTCGGATATATATAGAAAATGAATCTCGAAATCAAAGAAACCCGCATCATCGCGTACACACTCAGCGTATAAAAGTCTCGAGAAGTCTCTCGCAGGGGAGCTGCCTGCATCGCGTAAATCGTGCGTAAATCCCTCCGCAGTTTTATGGGCTTTGTCGTGACCAGCCTTCCTTCCTTCCGTCCTAGACTGGAAGTGGCGAGTGAATCTTTGTTTTATGGGGTCGCAATCTCGGAGACCTTCATTATTTAACGACTTGTTCTCGCCACGCGCGACTCCGATCAATTATGTCCCGGTTTATCGCATAATTCGAGAAGTTTTGCGCAAACAAGCATCAGGCGCTAGGGTGAAAATTATTTTTCTAAGGAAGCGCGGATGCTGAGGCGACGATCTTTTTACGCTTCTTTTGTCTCGCGCGCGTTATGTGCGTTGAATGAGGGAGGAAGGACGTCGTTGTGGCTTTATGGTGTGGATAGGATCGATTATAAGGGCGGTTTCGTAGCTGTAATTTCTTCAGATACGTGTATATTTACGTGTTTTCAGCTGTAAAAGATTTTAAACATTGTAATTAAGTCTTGTATATACTTTGATGACGGCAAGCGACAATTTGGTAAAATATTCGTAAAACGCATAACATCTTCGCTTTTACAGCCGGAATATATCTCATTCCAGTCTTCCAAGGCTATACGCCGGCTTTTATAACCGTCGAAAAAAAATGTATATAAGAGAGACGGTAGTCGTCGAAGCATCAGGCCTCCATAAAAATTTACACTCCATAAACGTCATTGAGGATTAATAATTGCGTGCATCGCTTGGCCGAATGACTCAGAATTTTCGCTCGACGGGTTCCTTCGCGGCTTCTTAGCTGCAGGATTAAGTAATTCCGGTCGAGTGTACTCGCGCTCGGCTCTCAGAGGTGATAATATCTTCTTTAATGGTCGCTCGTGATGTTCATTACGCCGGATTAGGGATTAAAATTTCAGTACTTGGAACTCTGTACACGAGAAAAGTGCAAAAATTTTATATTCATAGTTTTGGTGTGAATTTAAGGCACGTCGATGAATATTTATGCACAAAAATGTCGGGCATAGAAAGTAACTCTGATCAAGACTGCGAAAAGTTATTCTCAATAAGCGAAGTTTCTCTCGAGAGAAACTGTATTACTCGTAGACGAGTGCAATTTTTGCGAAAAAAAAAATAAGAGACTATTTTCGCTACTCCATAGGAGAGTCCTTTCTCTTATTAAAGCTCCCACCCTGGCTTTTGAAATCTTAAGTGACATCTCGAGGCTCTACTTGAGCTGTACATAAGTCCGTTCGTTAAATAAACTCATTCGAAGCTCGAGAGAAAGAGGGAGAGAGAGAGAAAATCTTCGCGAGCAGCTGCAGTAGCAGAGCCGATAAAAAAGCTGCAGTAATTATTTCGAACAATCGATTATCAATCGGGAAAAAATCCTCAATGC
This sequence comes from Cecidostiba fungosa, assembly GCA_900474305.1. Taxonomy (NCBI): domain Eukaryota; kingdom Metazoa; phylum Arthropoda; class Insecta; order Hymenoptera; family Pteromalidae; genus Cecidostiba; species Cecidostiba fungosa. The sequence goes on from UCOJ01000732.1 coordinate 23,265, forward strand.
GCCGCTAATTGAACCGAAGAAAGAGCCGCGAAACAGAGAGCTGCGCGAGAACTTTTCAATACAGCGATTAAGTAACGAATTTCAGTCGGCGAACTTTTCGTCCCATTCAGCCGATAACTTTCAAAGCCCTCCGAAAAGACTTTTTGCTTCTCTCTTTCCACTGTACCCATATACATACACACATACACTACTGCTTCATCCAGTCTCTGCCGATCGTTAAACAACTTTCTTTTCTAGGGCGCGAGGAGCTTGCGACATGTGTCGCGCTGCAGCTTAATCGCCGGCGTATCCGCTCGTGCGGCATTATCGACTGCAACGGGGGAAGTCGATCGTGTCCAAGGATATATAGATCTCGGGTACGGGAGACAGGTGCAGCCCAGGAAAGTGGAGCGAGCTGCAATTACGGATGAGCCAACTTTCGAGGGGATAGTACTGCAGGCAGGACGGATGTGTGTCGGCGGATGAAGTTCTGGCTGCTGCTGCTGGAAGATGCTATTTTCACTGCAGTAGAGAAATTGTGTCGTGCGCTGTGTGAGTCGGAGAAGATTCGGAGGAAAGTTATGTCTACCTATTATGGCAGAAACGTCAAAGAAGAGATGCATCACTGCTCAGGTATTTCCATTTCTCTCTCTATATATATACCATTCTGTGTATATTGACAGGTGTAAAAAACGATACGCAAACAGCGGGAAATCACTTGCTAATGCACGAATTACGACGGCTTCAGCTGCTTCCTCGAACGTCTCCTCGAAATTACAAGCCTCCTCACGAAATTACGCCTCTCTGATGCGCGTATAAACACAAAACGGCAGCCGCATCCACTAATTTATTCAAATTGATACCTCAAAAGATCGAGCGGCAGCAGCAGAGCTATAATACTCCTGCTTGTACAACGAGCGCCTGCCTCTAATTTTCACGGTGCATTGAAAAAGCTCGAGGCTGTGTGTATGTGTGTGTGTATATATCGAAAAAAGGAGGGGTTAATGGACGTCGATCTGGCGAGTGGCACTTCTCGCGCTGCCATTAACCTCGGCGGCTGCGACCCAGCTTTGAGCATAGAAGGAGCGACGACTTGAAAAAAAATCTCTCGAGGGCGGCCCGGCTTTTCTCTTCTAGCGACGTAGTCACGTTTTTCTCGGGCCGACGCGCTTGTGTTTTGCTTCAGGCGCTTTTCTTTTTGGGAAGAAGCTGGACTAGCTGTGCGATCATGCTGGGTTTTTTGGACGAGCGCGGGTGCGATGTTTGAATAGTATTTTTCTCACAGTTGGAAACACTGTTGTTTTTCTTGAATATTCAAAAAGCTACATTATATTATAATAACGTACGTATTCGAAATTAATCAATCTGCGTTCACTCGCAAAACTACCGTAAGGTAGCACACGGTGTACAGTCCGAGAACTCGAAATGCAAAGGCACTATACCGGTATTATACCAACAACGTATCTCAGAAATTCGGCCGATCCGTTCGCTTAATGAGTCCTCTCCCGCGTATACGGGACTTTATTGTTTCTCCTTCCTCCACCATACGCTCCTTCTTATTACAACCGTATGCGACTCTATACATATTATATACATACTCGGCGCAGCCCTCGTTGATTCAAACGCACTTTTGTTTTTCTGTCAGCGACCGCTGCATCGTCGTCATAGCGCCTTTCTTATAATGGCTGTCCACTTCAGGCGCTCGCGGATTGACGTACCGCTACCGAAGTGCAGCGCCGGCGAAGCTTGTTCTCAGCTGAAAAGCGCTTTTGTTTCCCCGTGACGTTCTCGAGAGTTTACTTCGAGACGTGAAGAACGGAGACAGAGAGAATGCGCACTGCAGCGTTTGTTGATAGTTTGAATGCTGGTTAATATTATCGCGATATATATGGGCGTCAGAGTTGTGCTGCTGCGGTGATTCGCCTGTCATATTTTTGTATTTAAAGGAATATTGATTGATCGGACAAAAGCGTGCGGTTTGCGTAGAATTGAGAGTAGCTGTATCAGCGGGTATTTTGTAAGCAGGTGTTGTTGTGCCATTTGAATTTTAATGTTTGATTAATGATTTAAACCTATGTTGTTACGAAAGAAATTAAAGTTCTCAAAATGAGTATAATACTTTTTAAAACACGGCTCATTTAGAAGCTATTCATTAGCCAAGCGCTATAAATCACGATATTTCACACTCTCGCGACATTCCCTTTTTCTCTCTCGATCCAACTGATTCCATCCCATCTATTACCATCGACAGTCGTACATAAATAATTCTTGTTCTCGTCGAAAAAAACACATTTGCCACGTGGTTGTCTGAATTATTAAACCGGTCGGGCTGAAAACCATCACACCACAAGGCAGCCCCCGCGAAATTTGAATTCTTCATCGCGCCCGGTGATAACAAAAAAGCGAAGGAAGAAGCGTCCGCGAGAGGTTTGTGCACGGACGTAATTACCTTAATTTCAAATGCAAACGGCCGCGCCGCTCGGATTTATGCTTCTCCGCGAGAGCGTGTGTGTTTGCATTAGCATAAAAGGTCAAAGAATAATAAATCCCGACGCGCGGGAGAGTCGAAGACGGATAAATTTTTGCGAAATTCAGGGATTAAAAAGACGCGGTGATGCGGTTTTCTATACATATAATGCGATCGACAGCGAATTTTTATCCTTTGTTATTGACTGTATAAAGTTTCTCATCAGATGTTAATTAATGCCTCGACTTATTTTCATACTCATGTTCTGTCGTATTATATTATATTATAGCGCAAAAAGGAGGGTACAAACTTCTTGTAAAACATGACATCTCATACTTCATCGTACCGAAGTAACGTCTTTTCACAACCGCTTAAGTTTGAAAACCCAGTGAACTGGCTCAACAGAATTCAACCAAAAAGCCTCTCGCGGAACATGTCCGTAGCGACCCCCCTCGACGATGCCTCTCGGTCGTAAAAGGAGCGAAGATCGGAGGAATTTCGAAAAGAGAGGGAAGAAGCAAACCGAAGTAAGGCTTAATATTGCGCTCGCGGTTTTCGCTTCTTTTGCTCTGGGCTCTCGAGTGCGTGTATGCGGTTGGAGTCACGTGCGACTTTGCTTCTTTTTGCCGCTGCACTGATGCTGGTAGCCCTTGAAGCGAGTGCCGCGGTTATTGCTTTATTCGAGATTGCACACACAGTGTATGTATGTATGTATATGTAGCTTCGAGAGAGTTTGTTCTCTGCGTGCGCAGCTTTGTAATTTATTCAAGTGTACAGTGTGTAGGTAGAGGCGACTCGTGAATATACGAGCTACGTGTCTCGGCAAATAAATCATTATAAACATATCAAAATCAAGATTTCAATTACCCGGCGCTGGCTCTCTCGCGCTTGCCGATGGCAATCTTCGGATAACAGTAAAAATTCGCCGGGGCCCTATCATTTAAAAATGATCCAAGGAGGTACGTAATCGATATATATTACGAAACACCCGCAATTAGCAGCGGGAATCCAACCTCCTCTCTCTCTCTATATATATATATGCGTACATCGAATGAGTAAAGCGAAGACGAGAGGTGATACCAGGCACCGGGAAAAAAACTGCCGGGATCATATAGCTGTCACATAAAGATAAAGGAAGACGCGAAACCGAAGCTGCACAGCCGAGCAAAAGGAGGACGACTCGCTTCTGAATAGCATTGGCGGTGCTGCTGAGCGAAGCGATAAATCAGTTGACTCTCTCTCTCTCTCTCTCTCTTTCTCGTGCGTATGTATTTTCGGCGCTGCACAAGTCGGGAGCTTCATCATTTCGGTGCAGTGCGGAGAGAGAGAGGGTGTATTCATGCCGGGCTTTTTTGTCTGCGCTCTGCGGTTATTATAATATTCTGCGAGGATATGTGTAGCTGATCTACGACCGTATTTTGCGCTTTCGACGGACGCGTATATTTTCGAAGTATGTATATGTCGGCGTGGGCCAAAGTATATGTAAAAATCGAGCTATATCATTTCACTATAATGTAACAACAGCGGAAATTGTATACGATAATCCGAGAATATCCTAGACCAGAAATTGAGTCGCGCTGCACCGACTCCCGAAATAAATCACGCGCTATAATACGACTCTTCTGCGAATTAATTACGCGGTTCGAGGAAGAAAATCGCCTTAAAGGGAGAGTACGTGAAAAAACTCGATTCTCTTGCGAGAAGAAAAAACATTGTTGCCTTAATGGGCTGTCTACCGGATCTTTCATCTCTCTCTGAGAACACTATTCTCAGTGATGTATATTATTTCGCTATGATTTTCCAACTTTTACTTTTCGAAACAAAGCGCACTACTGTTCGAATTACGTAAGCAACCGTGCGCTTTTTCTCAGTTACTAATATACTATCCAGCACATCACCTGCCGCATAAAAGGCTATCTCCTGAAAACTGCACTATGTATACCTATACCTCTAGCGCGCGGCCGCTGGATTTTCGAGCCGTGAGCTGATATATCGGTGCTCTGCGAGCGAGCCATAAAGCAAGGCAATATTTCTCAAGGTCGGCATAAAGAGTTTTGAATTTAAACGAGCTCGCCCGCGCGAGAGAGAGAACTGCGAATATGTGTGTGTAAATAATGTAGGCGATTTAAAAATTGACCCCCTTTTCTGCGGGCTCCATAAATTTTTCGACCCGTCGCTACAGCGCCTGCCGATTCTTCATCTGGAAGTTAACTTTGCTGTGGTAGTGCTGGATATATTCGTGAGGTGATATTTTTGTACTTGCGATTGATTTTAGCTGTATGCGATCACGTGCGAAGCAGATGTGCTTAGAGACTGTAATGAACCTTGAAAGTTTCATGCGAAAAATATATATAGAAGAAACGAGTGCGACAGTTCGAGACGAATATCCGCTCGTTTTTTCGCGAGCTGTAGATTCAAACTGACTGCGCCAAAAAGATACCGTTGCGTTTTCGTCGTTTGTACATATACCATTCCAATTCCGGATATGTAAATAAATTATATGGCGTACTTTGTGTGTTTAGCAGCACGTTGTTTTTTTTGCTACGTAACGAGTCCCACATGTCGAGCTTTTTATGCTCAGGTCACGCTTGATTAGAAAGGATATAGATCCCTTGGTTATGAATCACAGCTCTAATTCGCTCTGTTGCAACGCTGCACTTGCTCTCAAGGTATCTATATAATAACAAGCATACCAATGTGGAACGCGAACCAAAATGGTATCGTGATTAAAAAAAATACTGAAAACTTATATATCTCGCTTCTTTCAGCATCGAAACAAAGAGTCTCTTATAACAAGACACGAGGGCCAAAGTATGCGCGAACAACGAGTGAATAAAGTCAGCGGAAACGAGCAGCAGACGTCGTACACGTGCGCGTAAAAAGGAAGGAAGCATCATCATCGTCATCATCTTTGGTACCGATGCTACGAGGCGCGAAAGACGGCGAACGGTGCAGCAGCAGCAGCCACTACCACCCCGACGACGAAACAAGAAGGAGAAGGAGAGAGAGCATACGAGAGATCGCTGCCCAAGTGGCAGTCAGTCGCTCGAGCGAGAGTGAAAGGCTCGAAGCTCTCGAGCGAGCAGAGAGCGAGTTGTTGCGATTCGCGCGGCTGATAGCGAGACGTTGCGCGCTGCTGGTGTACAGTGTAGTTTCACAGCACGTGGAGTGCAGCGCGTGCGATTTTTACCTTTTGGTGCGCTCGGCATACCTTGTGCTCTCTTGTGTCTGAAGTTTTACTTTGAATTTTGTGAGATCAGTTTGGTGTGTGTGTATATGTATAGTGTTGTGTAAAAAGAAGTGAAGCTTTCGTCGCATTCTTCAAAACGTCAGCACCGCAGCCTTTCTCAATCCGCAAAAAACACCACGCGCAGATATTAATCTCTGTCGTCAGCGCCTCTCACTGAGTCTCGTCCAGTTTTTCTCGCATCACAGCCGTAAATGCATACGCAAACAGACTGCGATCGTACATGTGAAAGCGTGACGACGACGACCGATGCAGCGGCAAGTGCAGCAGCATCGCGTTCTCCACGCAGATATGAGAGATGATGGAGAAACCGGCGCACGTGGCGCTTGATCGATCGCGCGCAGCGAAATATCATTGTGCAAACGAGTTTTCGCGCGCGTTAATACATCAAGCGCGTAATTGAACAACGCGTGGCGAAATTGATCGCGCCCGGGACCAATTACGTTTCGGCGCTGAGCGCTGATGATGATTTTTCTTTTTCTTTCGATCGCAGCTGATTAGTGATGGATGTTTGCAGGAGGTAATTTCGTTACGCAAACAGTTTTGAATTTAATAAACTCGACGGGATTTAGTGGTGTGTGTCTTTCGAGAGTTATTGCGCTCAGCGCGATTAAAGGGAAGGTAGACAAACTTTGCGATTTATGCGCGTGTAATGTACGGCGTCGTAAATATTTACCTAAGCTGTTAAAAAAAGGAAGATTTGATGCCGAATATTGAAAACTCCGAGCGCATATGTATATAAAGCAAAAAGAAAACGAGCAACCGGTTTGCCGCCCGTGTGTGTGTATAGCTTAGAATGATAAACGCGCGCGCGGGTAGTGACTCTCTGTTGCTCTTTTACTACCGGTGCAGCGCAACCGATGCTTCGATTTATCGACTCCAGATTCGAAAAAGTGAATAAACTGAAGCCTCTCCTTATGTCTCGTGAGAGAGGGAGTGAGAGAAAAAAAACGTATGCGATTTAGCATAGAAAACGTTTCCACGAAGAGGCAACAAGACTAGACCACAAAAATCTCGACCGGTGTTTTGTCGTTATACATACAAAGTGCGTGTAGCAGTGTCTTTTTCCCCGATCGTGCGATATATCCCCGGCGCATGATCGGTAACGATGGTCTCGTTCGACGCGGTCAACGCCGACTATAGCAACGTTACGGAAGATCCAACAGATGAGAATATGCCAGAAGCAGAGGAGGAGGAGGAGTCACCGCCGCTGATATTCCGAGGCGTCCAGGTATGCATCACGATACCAGCGAGAGATAGGTGTCCCTCCGAAAAGCGAGCCGGTCCTCTGATGTATGTGCGCGTGTCCCTGATGTTTTTCGGGATATGCGCCCGCTAAACAACTATTACGCCTGTGTCTCGACTGCGAATGAGTACTGCAGGTATATGTATATGTGTGTGCGGTGTATATGCCTACCGAGAGAGCACCGTTTGTTTGGCTCGCCGGTCACGGAAGCGAAACGCGACCGTGTATATATGTACATTTTTTTTCTCGTCGAGCCTGGAATGATAAAGGAAGGAAGAGAGCGAGAGGGAGGGAAATTTACGTCCCTCGACTGCGCTGCTGCTTTACGGGACGATAATTTCTTTTATTGTTTTTTCAGATTCTCCCGACTGTATATATACGAGGAATAAAAGTATGATGCGAGAGAGCGTTTCTTCGCGGGATATACGACGAATTTTGTGTGTGTGTATACTTGTGCGCTTGGGAAATAGTTGCAGTTTTTCTTTTTTCCACGCCGCCGCGGGGTGGAGAAATGCGCGGAAGATAGCGGATTTATTTTTAGGTCGGATTTGTCATCGCTTGCCTCTCGCGCGCGGTTGTGATTTTTTTACGATGGAGAACGAGTTTTGTTTGAGTGCGCGCTCGCTGGAAAGTACTTTTGCAAATGTGCGCTCCCTTTCTTTGCGCGGCTTTGGAAGATAGACGCTCTTTGCTTTCGCCGGAGAGTTGTTTATCTTCATAACTGTAACGTTCCTGGCTTTTTAAAGAGCCGCGGCTACAGCCGAGCGTAATGATAAATCTTTATGTAACCAGTGCGTTTGTAATTTTTTGTTTTGTTTCAGTATGCGCTTGGTATCGCGAATTTATTTCTGAAAAGGCGACGTGTATATAGAAAAGAAAATTTTGTAATACACAGAGTTGAACCTCTGTGAGCGTTTCATACTTTCCGTAGCGTTCTCTCTATCGGAGATTTGGTCGGGCGAGGAATCTCGTCTATGCGGTTCCCCCGAAAATGAATTTTTTTCCTCCGATAGCAGAGGATGGATTTCGGTGCACAAGGAGAAAAGTAAAATTCGAGTTTCGAAATCCACGGCGATTGTAAGTTCCTTCACGTCTTCTTACGAAACTCCTCTCGACAAACCGCATGATTCATAGCTCTATAAACTGAAAAAATAGACACGAACGCACTTTTTCAGTATATATATATATATATACGATAACTCTGGCATCGTTTTCTCCGCACCAAAAGCTATCTATAATACTCGCGGCCTGTAAACAAGTCTGTAACGACGACGCATCGCACATTAGTTGTAAAAACTTGGCGTCCGAGTTCGCCAATCTTTATCAATCATAATAAGTGTGCTCGCGCGGCCGAAAAAGAAGGTCGGAAAATTAATAGAGACTCCGGAAAATTGTACCATGACTGCTGCTGCTGTTGGCCGTAGGCGAGATCAAAGGCCATCAGGAGGAATGAGGATGCGGAAAGCGCGAGCAAATTTATTATGATTAAAAAGCCCGCGACGTGACTGCGTGCATATATGTGTGTTATATAGGGAGCGGCGATGCGGGCACGTGCTTCGGGATCGTCGTCGAGGCTCTGTATTTCGTCGCGCGCGTGATATTTTTTCGAGGCGTCGTCGCTGTTGTTTGTTTTTTTTAGATATTTCATTGTCTGCGTGTCAGAATTGTCAAACAAAACAGTATAGGATAAATATAACAAAGAAGCAGAAAAAGATGCATACAAATCGTTATCAAAGCGTCGTTCGCTTCGAAGCATTAAAATTCATGTAGGCAAAACCGATACTCTCCCGAAAAAGGAAGACAATCCACCGACACCTCTGATGATGCGGTCTCTCACTTGAGCCATAAAAGCTACATGTATTTACACGACAGCCGCACGTCGAGAGTCTAACAAGGCCTGATGCGAAACATTTTTAACGAACGCGACGAATTATGCTACGCTATAGGCGCACAATTAAGAGCTTTCGTGGTCTCGCGCGCAAATTAAAGAGCGAGGAGCAGCTTCATTAACGAGCCGATCGACCGCTGTGTGTATATATATAGGAAATGCTCGCTTCGCGGTTTTGCATTTCTGCGCGAGGGCGGCCCGCTGATTGCTTCGAGTGGTGGTTCGTTAATTCACGCGACCGCGCGTATACACATATACATACACACAGGCCAAGTGCCGTGTCAATAGATCAATTTTATGCGGATAATTGATTCGCGGGTGTGAGATGAGGGACGCCTCCGTTATATTCGGCGATCGAGTGCTTTGTTATTGTTTCGAGAGGACAGACTGCGCGCTGGGGTGGACTGTCTGGTCTGTATTATTTCGGATAAGATATTATAACGTTGTTTATATATCGCAGTAGTAATAATTGTATTTTTTATTCAATTATACACACACGGGTGAGAGGATTTAATTAAGGTTCGAACGATTTTTGATTTTGCTAGTTATTAAAATTTGTATTTCAATTTCGTAATTATCGTACGTGAATTCAACTTTGTCGATATATGAATTTTGATTTAAAAAAAATAAATAAATCAATGCTCGAACAGTATTTGCTTTTATGTATAATCAAATTTTTTTATTTTAATATTGTACAATAATAAATTCCTATTTTTCAGCACATCTGCGCAAACCGCCCATCCCACCGCGCCGATTTCTCAACTCTCAGTTTAACGCAATCAGCCAGCAGTTTCATCTTAATTAATCCAAAAATCCTTTTGATGAATCAGGCATTAACCCGATAACTCGCCGCATCGTATCCGTCCGTCCGAAAAAGCTTGAGCTTCGCCGCAAATCGAGTTAAGGCTCTGCAGCTAAAACCGCCGACGTAAACGTCGCGCCGATATCATCGCCACAATTAAAACTTTCGCCGACGCCTCGCGCATTAAACCTCGAGATTTCGCAGACTCTTCTCTTATATATCTCTCTCGAGTATAACGAGTCGTCGTCGCATTATACGCAGCCGCGATCGATTCGACCGAAAAGTCGAAAACACTTATATTATATAGCCACGTATATATGTATATATATATATATATTGGTACACAAGAGAGTCGTTTCGTGGAAACGAGGCGCATCGGCTATATTGCACCGGTGTGTGTATGTATGTACGTACGAATATACGCGAAGTTTCAGCCGTCGCACCGCAAACAATCGTTCTCTCTCTTGCTCCGGCCTCGAGCTCTCGGACAGTTATTGACTTCGTCGTATATCAAGTGGTCCGCTCTGCTCTGCTCTGTGTATATCGCCAGCTCGGCAATCTGCCCGTCTGTCCGTCTTCTGATTATGAGCCGTGCGCATAGCATAGAGGAGAGTATAGCCGAGGGGATGTGTGCTGCTGCTGCTGCTTGCGTTGGCGTAAATTCGCGTACATATGCGGGTTTGTTGTAAGAGACCGAAGCGACATGTTCAGGTGCATATCACTCGGTATATATGTGTATAGGATGCCGAGATATTGCCCGATGGAATTGTTGTTGGTCTTGTATATCAGCTGATGAATTTCACGTTTATATGGAATTATTATTATTATTCGAGAGAGTATAAGAACTTTCGGTTAAAATTAAAATTTAAAATGTGTATATACTGCGAAGTATTTTTCAAATTCAGCGTGAAAACTCATATAGGCAGCGTCATTACGGAACAAAGAAGGCAGCGCGAGGAAAATTAAATTACGCCCCGAAAGCCAATTTCCCGGGGATGGAAAAATTGCGAGTCGTAACTATATACACATACACACAAGCAGGAACGAGTAGATGCACTAAGGGCGCTGTATATTCTCGGCTTTTGACATATCTTGTAATAGCCTTGCGCTCGCTCTTGCGCGACCTTGTGTCCAATCTTCTTTTATGAGCGTATATACATACACACACATACACACGGCCAGAGAGACGATACGCGCGAATATGTTCATGAGCTCTGGAGATTATGAAATTATGTGGGTGTATACCTGCAGGTCGACCGGAGGTAAAAGTCGCCTCGGATATAATGCAGCTGTTTCGCTGGATTAGGTCGAGCTCGCGCGTCTCTTTATATCCGAGCTGATATGGCTTTTCGACTATAGCTGATATTTTAATATAAATCATCGCAGAACGAGTTTCGTTCTATACATGTTCTAAAATTGAAATTTGCGTTAATATATTACACCTACTACATATACGATCATTTTTATTAATATCTCCTGTTCTTTCTGTTGCAGTACATGGGTTCATTTCCCGTAGCCGGTTTCGACGCTGCCTGCCGAGCGGAGTACCTGCGCGCCAAGCTTGAACTACTACGAGTACGTACATGCATATCTCTCTATAAAGCTACATGGTATAAGTAGGTATATACACGAGCCCGATTTCCAGCACCGAAGAAGCGATTAAAATTACACGGAATATAAATGCGCATGTTATATATACGCGTCCAATAAAGCAACGTAAGAAGAAGCTCCGTATAGTGCATAATAAAGAGGGCGCGTCTAACGGTTCTCATTACACACCGTATACGTTAACACCCCGCAGACGAAAAAGCTATCGTAGCTCGTAAACTCTCGAGGACTTGTATATATACAACATCAACGCGGAAAAAGTCGTTGATTTTTCTATCAGTATATGTATAAATCAAGCGCAATCGTAAAACCCGGCGCTTCTTATAATACTTTTGACTGAGTGAGGGAGAGAGAGAGAGAGAGACGCGTTATTTACAATCGCGAACGTAAACTCGCCTCCTTTAAAATGCAAATCGAGCGCTGAATAATACATTTGTATACCCGCGTGCGCGCGAGCAACTAGATTTAGATTGAGTTCGAGGGAGGAGTCGGGATTCCTAGAGAGGAGACGCGAAAACTCATGACGTCTCGAGTGTCGTCGTCGTTCGGGAATTAAGATCCGAGTTCTCTCGCGGGAAAAATGACTGTGGCTGAGATTGGCAGCTCGAGAGAGAGAGAGAGGATATATATACTTTTTTTTCTCTCGAAAGAGTTATTGACCGATTAGCATTCATGATTTTCGACTAAACGCTTTATATTTCCTAGTGTGAATTATGTCTCATTTGCATAACGTTTTGTATCGACGACGTGACTTATGCGCTTTCGCAAATGATAATGGCTTCGATTTTTCAGCCGTAAATATGCAAATTTTTCGAAACCGAAGTCTCCCGGCATTCTGATTACAATCAATGTCCTGCACTGTGTGTTTATGTGTCTGTGTGCTGTGTATATATAATACACACAGCGTTTGCGTAAGCAGTGCGTTCATATTTTTTCGTTTCGAGAGTCGTCGCATTTTTCCAAATCTAAACAGGTGTCTAAGCGCAAGTCATAGAAAGTAACAACGTCGTAAAGCCGCTGGTTCCGCTATATTATTATGTGCGTAACTATATACTGCAGTATCGGCTATTATCCGCTCGATCTATATTGAAGGGAACAAATTTACAATTAAACCGGGAGGTTGTAATATAGTGTCGATTCGAATTGGTTCGTATTAGGAGGAAAGATATATATGCGATAGAATACATTTAAATGCTAATCTATCTCAAAGTTAATTCGTCGTGCACCGAATGAATTTTCGCTCGACAGCTGCATGCAGTGTATATACGTTTAGTTCGAATTGGGTCATTCGACCCTTGAGAGCAAATATTGCCTTAATTTCTTTTCAACAAATGTTTTTGCGACGTGAGTGAATTTTGCATAGTTTACATGCCGGACTACTCCTCCGACCTGAATTCCAAAACGCATATACGCTATAATTAACTTTCGGAATCTGCGAGTTCGATCGCGCTGCGGAATGACGTTTGAATTGATATTCATATTCATATAGAGATCTATATTGGAACTGTCAATCCATTTAGCAAACTCGACGTTTTGTATAAATATTAGACTTCATATATGGAGATCAATATTATTTTGAGCGAAACCTTATTGTATATATAGCTAAAAAAAGTTACCATTCAAATTCCACCTTCTCGTATACCACTAAGCGTAATATGGATCTTTTTTCTCCGTTCATGCATATAATAAAAAGTTATCACTCAAGTTTTTGCAGCAACAGTATACCAGAGCGACCGGTCGATTGTGAGAAAGCCAAAGGGGTATAGCATGTAAGCTTCCTTACAATAATAAGCGATGGCTTGGCTAATCGCCGACCGAGAACAGTTTAGTCTGCGCTAACTACCGCCAATTTCCTCGGCTCGTCCCTTCTGATGCAGTGCTGCTTCTGCAGCGACGATTACGGGGCCATGCCCAGGAGGCATTGTAAACGCTCCGATTTATCGCGACACAATGGAACTGATGATACGAGTCGACGACGACGACGACGACGACGACGACGACGGAGTCGAGAAATGCAATTGATATACCCCGTTTATTTATGGCTAATTGAGCGTGACGTGTGCAGCGGCGGCTGCCTTATAGAATCCGTAATTGCGCGTGCGCGCGAGGGAGAAGAATCGAAGCGGTTCTTTATGTGTGTATTGCTTGGACTCGAGTTAGCCCTATACTCGTGACTCCGATGCGCAGACTGTAAATACCGGAGCATATAATTTGTCTGCTGGAATTTTATTGCGTGTGTATATATGTATATATACATGCACACTGAGTTTACGACATAGTTTTATGGGAAATACGAAGACGGGATGGATATTAACTCTGTCATAAAGATTGCTGTTTATTCCGATAGCATCTCGAAAATATTTGATGTACGATTTTAGTATATAAGAGCTCGAATCCGATTAAATATTGCGTGTATATATAACATATCATATACGTCTCGAGAATAAGACAGCGTTATATTCTTGTGCAAATGTTTGCCCAGAAGTCCTCGAATTATCATCATCATCCACAACTTTATATACGTATAGACTCTTATCACTTTGACGAGTCGCGCTCGCGTGCAAATTTAATTTAACGCACGATTCCCTCTTAACGCGAAGAACAAGCTGCGGAGAAGAAACTCTACGAAGGAGATGGTGGAAGGGCAAATAGTGCAGAGGATCTCCCGCCGGGCGAAGATAAATTATTCCGGGACGTCGCGGTGCATAATAAGAATCAATAAGACCCCATCGAGGTATAATGGACCGAAAAGCATCTTCTCCTGGCTCTGTGTATGTGTTACTATATATGTATATCTATAGGATGAGAGATGGAGACGGCTCTTGGGTTTCTGATGCACGAAGCCTTTCGCGCATGCATGATCGAGTCGCCGGCTGATTACAATGTCGTCGCTCGCTCGCTTGGGATTGTTCTGCGTGGACGTTTGCGCTGAGATGCTCTTAATGTATATTCTCGTATTCTCTTTTAGCTGCGAGAGTTTGAGCGCGAAATTCAAATTCTATAGTTTGACTGTAAATCTACGTGAACTGTAAACTCTGTATGTGCCGTGTATTCTGATATCCTCCTTTGTTAAGAGTTTGAGCGCGAAATTCAAATTCTGTAGTTCGTTTAACAAAGTTTTATTTGTATTAGTTATAAGTATACAGAAACTATTTTTAATTGAAATTAATTCACAGATCTGAGATTTACAGTTGACAAGAACGAACACCTCATTCGATTGTGAAACTCTCAACACCATTACTCGCTCGAACGTCCGTAGTAGCAGCAGCAGCAGCAGTATAGCGAGAGACTCGTCGCGTGATGCGTCCCTGCGGCCATTCTGGATTCCCTTTGAAAAATTCTCCGTGTCCGTGGCTCAATCACGAGTCGACTGACTTATTTAACTAACCGCAAATTGACTGCACGGCAAAGCGAACGTTTTTATTATTGATCCGGTAACCGGAACAGAGATTTCGTAAGGTGTGTCCGCATCCCTGTCGTCGCGTGCAACATTAGGCAGGAAAATAGAACTGTAATTGGCTTGATGTAATTGAACTCTTTTTTGTATCAATCTACCATTAGTTTGGTAAAAAAAATACCTTAAATCAACGGAGACAAAAAGGCAGAAAAACGCGGGCGAAAAGCCAACTGCCTCTCTGCAGGCGTATTAATAGTCGATTAGAGCGTCATGCATCTCGCTCGAAAGCCATATAGACGATAAAATAAGTTAGCGGTAATCGCGGAGCATGAACTGGCAGAGGGCCAGGCTATACTATGCAATTTCGTTTCTCATTACGCTAGCTTCTGTGATCGATGCTTTTTCCGCGTAGGCGACGAACTAACGGTATATATATTTATTAATTGGAGCTGCCTGTCGAGGTCGTCTGAATACTTTACGATCTTATATATATATATATTATATACATGAATTAATCCGGTGGGCTAGGCTTCTCATCACATTGCTTATAATACGGAAGCGTTAACATTGATACTCGCGAAAGCACTATCAGGTGAAATTTATCGCCGATACTCGCGAGATGGAAGCGGTAAATCATGTTTATAGTGTTTGCGCTGAAGAATTCGTATAAATATACTTCTTTTTTTTCTATAAGAGCTATATCGACGTAGATTCCACAGCCTCATTTCGCTATAAGCGACTTCCTTCTAATGATTTACAGGTCTTACAGAATAACCTGTTGTATAAAGAGCTTTTCACCACACGACGTAGTTACATATATCTATACATTATAAGTATATATCTAATATTCATTCTCAAAGTCCTCTCTGTCGTGGCGAACTAATTAAATCACTCGAAAATTCGAGATCTTTAATCTCGGCACTTTGCAAACAGCCTCTCTCTCTCTCGTCGGTCCTATACATAATACATGCTTCGGTTCCCGCGTGGAATCCGGGAACCAAGAATAAGGAGAGAGGAAAGGGAGGAATCCAAGCCGCGAGGAGGAATGCAATTGCGCCGATCGAGCGAAAAAATCCAATAACCGCGCGCTCGCGTCGAATGTGCATTTGCATAATGTGTCCCTGTTTGTCGTTTTTCTTTTTGACCTCGTGTTCTCTCGGGAATTTGCCGAGATTTCGCGTCGCCGCTGGAATTTAAGGAACTTGATGCGCCACGTCGATTCGACGTTTATTGTGTGATGGGCTAAGTGGACGCGGGACATTCATGTTAGGGTAAATTTTTTTGAAAATTCATCGTTCGAATAAACGTATATAAGACGTTGTGTAGTATAGGGAATTTCAGCAAATTTTACGTCTGCTCTGGAACTCTCTCTTTTCCTTTGAGTCTATACACGACGTATATACATCTGAGAGGCAGCATTTCCCCCTCGTCGTCTATTATTATTTTTCATATATAGCGGAATCGCTCGCTCCGTGACAAATTACCTCATTACGTCGTTCGCTCCTTCTGGTATACTGTACTATATACAGCGCGTACTATTCAATGAGTTTCCGAGATGCGCGCTTTATCACTGCTTATTATGCTTCGTTAAAGTTCCCGGAGGCCATTTTTGCAACGACGACGACGACGACGGTATTAAGAGATCGCCTCGACAAATCATACCGCGATGTGATGCTCCCTCTCTTTCTCTCGGCAAGAAATTGTTCGGCGATGATGATTGACGTTAAATACTCGGCTTGGCTTATTAAACTTTTTGCTCGGCTGGAATGTCGGGATTAATGCGCAGAGAAGCTGGAAGAGAGAGAGAGTTTGTAATCGTTGTCGAGATTATCGTAAAAAGTACCTATCGTCGATCGA
Source organism: Cecidostiba fungosa (assembly GCA_900474305.1). NCBI lineage: Eukaryota > Metazoa > Arthropoda > Insecta > Hymenoptera > Pteromalidae > Cecidostiba > Cecidostiba fungosa. The sequence goes on from UCOJ01000732.1 coordinate 39,756, forward strand.
CGTAGTTTTTTTTTCTTTTTGCTGTGTATACGACTTCCTTCTCGGAAAAATCGCTGTTCCCCAAATGTATACGCTTTTTTCCCACGACAAAAGCTACGAACTCTTCTTCTTTTTTCACACTGCTTCTAGTTCGGTGTCCTCTCCCCCTCGTAGAGCTATATATACGAATCTCTCTTTGATCTCATTTATGAGAAATATCTCATTAATGCCAGGACGAATCCGTGTACCACTTCGTTAATTAAAAGTCTGATCCTGCTGCGATTCGTCTTTGTTTTTGGGCAGAGGCGCAGCAAAAAATTTTAATAATGCCGACTATACGACTACAGCGTGTATACCATATAGCTACTCTTTTTCTATTCGAACGGGCGCAATTGCGTGTTTGTGTGCTTAGAGGCGGTGGCCGTAACTCCCACCGGCCGTTGATATTAAAATGGTAATTTTAATTGGCGCTGGAAGCTCGCGCTCGCGCGCAAAGGGTTATCGGGGAAAGAGAGAACTGCGAAATGAGCCAGAGTTTTCCTCGACGAGCGTAATTGAATCGGCAACGTCATCTGCATTTCCCTGACTTCTTCTTTATCGGTCTGCTGATTAGCAAACGCGGATTTCGTGCATTATAGAAAAGTTGTTGAATATAATATTTTTGGATGTTCAGAAATAGCAAAAAGAAATTTTAATGTAGTTCTCGAGTCACTTTCAAGCTGCAAAGTGGTCATATCGGTGTAATTAAACATTAACGTGGACGGAGAGAACTTGTCAAAAACATCCGGAATTTTGCGTCGTCTAACAATGGAACTCATTCTGATGACAACAGCAGAGACGTATAATCGAGTCGACAACTACGGAATCAGAATTCCTACAACCCCGGAGAGAATCAGCCTAAAATTTACGAAATTACAAATCTCCTATCCGAGACTGACATTCTCGACCTCCGCATTGAAATGGATATTTTATCCTTGAATTCATTTTGTGAAAATGTAACTTAACTGACAGAGTAATTTTTTGAAAATTATAACTCTACTGACGGAAATTTTACTGAGAGATTTCGAAAAATTGTAGAAGTCAGACAAATTATAAAGAGTATATGAAATATTGTTAATCGACATGACTGAACTCTCCCGCTGTCTAGTTTCCGGCTAGTAACGCCAGGTGGCGCATAGGCACTTTTCTGTTTCCCTCATCTTAATCGGCACCGAAAGTAGATATAACGGTGTACCGTCTATGCCAAAACAGCCTCAAGTCTACTCTTATGAGCCACTCATGCTATAACTGCCTGAGTCTAATATTTACGTTACATTCTCGTAAAATGTTATACGCCTGTATATGTTTTAATAAAATAAATTGAAGGTGTATAGATGAATTGTAAAATATATTTGTTACAGTTTTTCCAATTCTCTTCAATGTAACTGGACCTCAGAGCAATACACACACATGCAAGACTCACAAAAGCACGGTACAAATTCAAGTTCTAGATCGAAAACTGATTCTATCCGTCCAAAACTTTCGAAAGCGTATCACAAGCCAGTGTGCGCGCGAATCGAACGCCAAAAAACTATACACCCAAGCCAACCCTCTCTCAGAAGCCCTACTCGAACTATAGAGTTCCTCTCTCGAAACTTGGTGAACAGCATCGCAGTTCTCTCTCTCGATATACACCGTCGAAATTCCCGAACCCTCTCGCAAACTCAATTAAACAGACTAAGAAATGCCTCGCGAGATCTGTCCATCCCCCCTCTCCTATCGAGTTCCACACAGGTTTTTTCCATCGGTTCACCACCGAAATCTAGGTCACAGAGACTGCAGCAAGAGAGTCGTTAAACAGCCCCCGGGCGCAGTTCAATGGGTGGCGAGATTGCTGTCTTTTGCACACCCTTCCTCGAGCTTTTTTTTTTTTTTTTTTTTGAAATCGCGGCCGAGCGCTGGACTTGCCAAGAGAGAGGGTCGTTGAACTTTGCGCGTCACACATCGCTCGTTTTTAGCGGCCGCTTCTGTCAATGTTGGCTCGGCTCTCTTTTTTTGTTCTGCTTGAGCTTTTCTGAAAAATATTCAGCCGTATCTTAACTCGATAGCCGAGCGTTTTCTCTCCTCTTCTCTCTTCGCGTATAATATACATTTACACGATAAGCGTCGACGACAATCGTCGTGTATACAAATTGCCCGTGCGCACGCTCGTAAAAGCGAGAACGGCGAAAAATCCTAAAACTGCTCAATAAATTGTCATTCTCTCTCTCTCTCGAATCCTCTTGAATTTCTTCTCCCGTTATAAGCGCGCCGAAATTCTCTCTGACCGCATCAGCTGCAATTTGTGCGCATGCGTATGTGTGTGTGTGTGTGTACAGACGCCGCGACGCATTTTTATAAGGCAGTTCTCTCGTTCTTTCCGCAGGGCTCGATTTCGTTCGCTGCGAAGAGTCGATAGGATCGCCGGCACGTCGTCTCTTATCCTTTCGGCAACTCTCTCTCTCTCTCTCTCTCTCTCTCTTTCGAAGCGCGCGCGCGAATAACGAATTATACTCGGCGCGGAAAGGAAAGCCGATCGCGCTACGCCTCTGCTGCACAGATATAAATCCTTCGCTGACGCTGCCTACATACTTTTACGTTTTATATATATGTATGTATATATAGAGGTACTCGAGCCTTTCTTTCGAGAGCTTCGCGATGATTTTTCCCTCGATATTCTCGGCGCGAGAGGAGAGCTTTGCTCTAACAGGATTTTTACATTTTCCCGCTGCGACGTCGTGATCATATTCTTATGTGCCGCTGCTGCTGCTACCGAGTTCATGCAAATTTTACGTCGGCGAGTATTAAGCCCGACTGCTGCTGCTGCTGCTGCTGTGAGGTCGTTAAAGGGAATATTCGAGTATGGCTCTTGCGTTCGGCTATCGATTTGGGACTCGAAGAGGTAATTGCCAGAATGACTCTATGTCTATGGTATTTTGACTTTTGTGCGAGAGAATCTCAATCTACAATAACGACGCGTTTTACAAATATTCCAGAAACTATGCGCGCAAGTCTCATATTCCGCATTAAAGCGGCCATATAAATTCAGCGAAGAAGACGAAAGAAAGAAAACAACGCGCGCCGCTTGAAAATTCAATGAGCAATCTCTCCCAGCTTTAATTAGCAGTAGTCTCTCTGAGCGAGAAGAATATCAGTATACAAATGTGCGCAGAAGCCAAAACGTTACGCCAGTTATATATCTGCGACTATATTACTGTATACTATATACCAGCGTAAAGCGATGGGCTCGAGTCCAGACAGACATCGCGTCGTTTCGATCTCTATTCCTCGTGTATATATGTGTGTGTGTGTGTATGCGTAGAGTCCAGGGAATCTGATATGCAGAGAGTGGACGTTGCTGCTTTTCTGCGATGTTTCATTGAGAAGAGAAGGGGAGCTTTCGCTGCTCGTTCTGAATGCATATAGTTTCTCAAATAAATGGCTTCGTAGGCTACACTGCTGTTGTGGGTTTGTCGTGAATGGCTCTGCTGTGCGAGCTTGCGGACGACTGAATGGCTTTCGTATACTTAGACGTGTGTATATATTGTTTCTTTTATTTTTCAAGTATTTATATACCAGAACGTTTATTAATATGTACGCATTTATTTTTGAGTTACAGTATTATATATGTCTGAATTTTTTTCAATCGAACAATGCAAGAGAATGTGTATATATATCCGTATATGTAAAGCCGAAATCAAGCTCGGAAGCTCAGATTTGTCGGAGCATGAACTCAACTCCCGCATCTGCGCAGCTCGTATTCCCATTCCGTTTTCAGTGTCTGTCCTCTTCGTCTCGATCTTTCGCAATTTCCCTCTCTTTTCCGCCGCACCACCGCCGCTGTCGTCGTCGGCTTAGTCCCGATTCCCTCAGTGAAGGAGGCAATGACAGGATATTAAAGTAGCGCTGCAGACTGTAAATATCCGATGCCGCGCGAGCTTCCGCAATGAACTGCGTTTGTGTCTCTCTCTCTGTTTGGATTGTCTGCAAAAGCTGCCAAAGGAAACTGGCCGCTATACTATATGCATTACTGTATATGTAGTTGGCAATTAAGCGAGTCGACGGTGATTTTTCAAGTTTATGGCTGATGTTGTGTTTGACTGCGTTATGAGAAGGAGGAGAGGCTTGTTTAGAGAGGGAATGTCTTCTTTTTTTTTGTTAACTGCTGGAAGTGCAGCATCAACGTCTCGTTTTATGAGATTCTCGTTGGCAGTGTAGAAAAAAAGTGTCGAATACAACGTGTTTGCGCTTCGCACCAAGAGAGATAGTTTGCTCTCCTTGTTTATGAAAAAATTCCGAGGATTATATTCGGCCAATTAAGTGTATTTTATCTCGCGAGCGCTTGTATAAATAGAACGTTCCCGTAAAATAAACATTATCCGCAGCGTCATGTACACATACTATATATAACTCTGCGAATTTACTGTTATCCTCGCGCGATAATGGTGTTTATAAATTGTCTCCCCGCATCATTCAAAACGGCTTAATTAAATATGCAGCTGATGATGCGGCCGCAGGAAATATTTGCATACGATATCGCGTGTCGTTCATATATATAGCCTATAAATAGCGAAAAATTGGATGTTAATAGCCCAAGGTGTGCGCTGGAAAATTATTTACGATCTGCTTTATTAAATTCTCTCCCGCGACCGCGGGTGTACCTTCGAAAGAATCGGCAAACTCCCTTTTTTTTCTATTATACGAAAATTTATGTCTACAATAACAGACACTCGACTTTCGACCTCCCGACTTAATAGTTCGAGATTCATATAGACGTGTGCGTCTGCGGTAGATATGTACGTGTATTATAGATATATATCTCCGAAAGTGTGCTTATAGTTTTCGCGGACTTTACGGGTCCAATAAGCGGCGACGGTGGAGGGAATTTCGCGCGCGAATACATGAATTTCAATGAGCTGCGGACGTAGAGAACGTTACAACAGTCGTGATTCTTTAGCGCGGAAAATCCGATAAGGCCGCCGCCGCCGCCGCGCCGCGAGGATTTAAGGGGGGGATTAAATGTAGCTTCTTATGGTTCGCGCGAGTCGATCGGACGCTTACGCCTGGGACACGTGCGCGTATACTTGCGCTGTGTCGGTCTTTAAAGGATTATGAAAAGGTTCTTGTAAATAAGTCGTGAATAATTAATTTTTTTTTATACACATAAGTCGACACATAAGTTCAGTAAAAAATAAATTGAAGTTACTCACGAGAGAGCCAGACTCTTTCTCTCTTTTTATTTTTTGTTCTATACTTCCATGTTTGATAATAACCCCGTCGATGTCTCCGGCGGTGCGACGACTCTGTAATACCTCGGGAAATTCCAGCGGATTTCCCGATGGAAGATATTCAACTATGAAAGCTATCGCGGCGTATTTAAATTCCTCGTCCTGCAGAGCGTAATTAGTGCCCGGGTATTTTTTTTTTCGCGCTTTTTATGCTCTCTCTCTCGTCGTCGTCGACTCCATATACGCACAAATTCCCACAGCTGCTCTCGCGACCTTTTGTCCGGCTTTCCTTGCGTGAATTTTTTTCCCGCCGGGCGAAATTCGACGCTGAAAAAAAAACAGAGTTCATTTTTTTTTTTTTTTACAAAGTAACTCTCTGCGAGCGAGTCGAGTTTTTAATAAAAAAAGTGTACAATATAATTGAGCGAGTATTTAAAACTGATTCGGGAGCATTTAACCCAGTTGAGCGTAAACTATAATTTTATGCGCCGAGAGAGAGAGATGCTCCGCTTTGATTAGAGTCACGCGCAATGAAAAAAAAGGTTACGTATACATACGAGCTTTTGTCACGTGTGCTGGACGGTGTCTGATTAAAGACCTTTTGTAAACTAATTTCGGATAAAAACTAAAGTATAAGCTTGCCTTTTTTTAAAATATCCATCCGCTTCGGAAAATCGACGTTATAAATACATACCGCCTGTATTATAGCGAAAGATCGACTGGAGGCAATCTTTATACATGTATACCGGAGCTCGGCGCGTATAATGGCAAAGAAAAATTCAATTTACCTCTCTCTCGATCGCGCGCGAGCATTAACGGTGCAGGATGTTATTTCGTAATTTCCCGATATTTACATCGTCGCGTCTTTTCTCGGTATATACATACACACAGCTTTTTCGCATAAACGTTATACATATATACTCATGCATATCATTATACTACATCCGCGACGAGATGCATACACAAAAAAGGCAAATTAATGTACAGAAGGAGAACAGCAACAACAACGATTTCTCTCTGTCTCTCGTCGTCATATTATTGCATATACGAGTCCATCAGACAGAGAGAGCTTGGAAATTCGACCGGTTACATTATACACAACAATTTGATTTTCCAGTCGCATCAGAGAGCATTGTTTGTCCCATGCATTGTTGCCGCGTCGCGGCTCTTTCGACATGCGAAACTCGAGCCTCGGGGCTACTTTTCCTACTCTCTCTCTCTCTCTCTGCTATCTCTCGCTCGCAGGTGTATATGTGTGTATACACCCAGTAGCAGCTGCAGTAGCCCCTCGGGGGGCGAGAGTTTTGTTTATTTTATCGGACGAGAGTTAATTTGTCGTTCCAGCGAGTTTTGGCAATTATTTGGACGGCCTGAGCCAGAGCAAACGGCGATTTAATAGCGCGCAAAAACGCCGAGAGACTCGTCTCATTGTTTTCGGTGCATTGACCGCTTTGTGTTTCTCTCTCGACGTTGTATTATAGTGTATAGCGGGGGCGTTTGAAAACTGGGTTATATTGTAGCTTTGTTCCGTTCGGACAGATCTCATTATACCGACTTGTAATTAGCCTGTGTACGTGTTTTCTAATCAAAAGCGCTTATTAGTCGTGAAAAGCTCTTATCTTGGAAATATAGGTATATATAAACGAAAACACGCTCTACTTGCATAATCGTTGATTTTAACGAGACCGACCGATCGACAGTAGCTCCCGGGAGATCGTCGTCGCGTGTGCGGAATTCCCCCGTCCAAGTCGAACGATAAATTTGATATCGCGAGGCGGTAATGGCTGTAAACACTGTTGGCCGCTGTGTGTTTATATGTATATACGTGATGCACACACCAGCAGAGTGTGTAAACTCGAGGTGTCCGTGGGGATCGAGGATGTGGATGTTTATCGAGTGCTACTATCTTTCGACGACGACGACGACGACGACGACGCGCTGAGCTTTTGGAATTAATCATTCGTTCGATATAATACCTATGACGTGTATATAGCTCGGGAGGGTTGATCTGAGAGATATAGACTGGATTTATTTCTCTCCGCGCGTGTGATTTACATTCTTGGAAAGAAAACGCCCGAACACGTATTGGATAATTAAGACGAGCTTGAGCTTGAACAATAACTCAAATACATACTACAGCCGACACGCGGGCATTACGATAAGCTACGAGTTCTTTTTTCCAAGGCTCACAAAGTGTATATATACATGTATTACTATATATACACCTTGCATGCGTGCGGATCCTCTCTCGAGACTCTCTCGCGGGCGATAAATTAGATATTGCAGCGCTGTCAGCGCGGCCGCGGCCGTAAACGCTGGCCCTGGTGTAAATCGCTCGCGCGCAATAAACCGCTGGATTAACGATCTTCTGTATATATATACTCCTATACGTGTGTGTGTTTCCAAGGTCAAGTGCGTGTCGTTGTTGTTGTTGTGGGGGAAAAAAAGTGCAGGAATTCGTGCGAGTATGTAGGTAAGCGAGTGTGTAAGAGAGAGAGAAAAAAGTGCTGGAACGACGTGTTCAAAGGAGAGACACGAAGGTGATTGAAAAAATTAAGTCGATGTGACGAGAGAGATCGTCAGCAGTGCAGCGGAGGTGGAATGACACCTGATGCGAGAAAGAGGAAAAAGTTGCGGTTGGAGGAGATTTTTAAGTGGAGAGACGGTCAAGTTCGTGATTTGTTTTTGTCGGAATGTGTGATTTGAGGTGGAGTTACACACTTATTGTTTGTGAAAGATAAAATTTTGTTCGTTCAAAAACTGATCTTCACATCGCGAAACCCTAACGAACCCAAAGTTCGACGAGGCCAAATTAGAGTCGACAGAGACACGTGAATAAATTAAGGAAAAAGTAAAGTGAGAGTATAAAGGATCGAAAAAAAAGAAGGAACAAGAAAAAACTCCAAGACGACGACGAAGAAGAATCAGCAAAAAAAAGCTCGAAGAAGGAGAAAAGTGACCACCTCCATTGTGAGTGACTCTCTCTCTCTCTCTTTCTCGTCGCAGCGATGAAATCTCATCTGCGGCACGAAAAAAGGAGCATCAGCGTCTCTGACGAAGACGAGTATTCGGTTACGACTCGCTGCTGTCGAGACCTTGAACGTGCTGTCTCTTCTTCTTCGTCTTCTTCTCTCTTACATTCGCAAGTGTGTGTGTGTGTCTGTGTCTGTATATATATATACACAATTAATGAGATTAAAATTACCGGCCACGGATTATTGGCCCGGCTCAAGGTCGCAGTAGGGGATTATTTAGCATCGATCTCTCTCTCGCGTTTTATAATATAATGTAGACGTCCGTTAATGAGGGGAGATATATCGTAATGCCGCTTGTCGAGCAAATATAACATATATAAGCCAAGTCTATATTATATACACGAGATTTTCGTTTATTTCTGATCAGTCAGTTCTTCTGTGTATCGGGTTACTGACTAATAATCGTTTGAAGCCTTTATATTTTCTCCGAGAGACGAGAGAGGCGGCATATATGACACGTATATGAATATTTATTTTATTGCCAAAGACTCGTATATGGGAATACTGGTTGCGATATGCGCTGTCTCCGATCGGTATCGTTCGAATGTAGTTTTAAACTTGTACGATTCGATTCGGTTATTGATATTTTATGCCGCGTGTGTGCGTAGTTTCGATTTTAATGGAACAACACACGGCCGCTTATGTTTTTCTCGAGAGCATCAGCTGTAACTTTACGATTATCGTCTTCGCTCCGTATAACAGGCTCGACTTTTGTAATGAAACGTATAGTTTTTATACAAAAAATTCCAGCCCTTCAACTCAAAGCCACTGTGCACCTATATATACACATAGGGCTCGTAAATTCAAGCCTCTGTCGCGCGATACACGTTCGCCTAAATTAAGAGCGAACAATCCGCGTCAGTCTGTACCTGTACTATACATTCAGCGCGTCAATCCGAGGGTCCAGCAAAAGCAAACCGAACCGCAGAGCGCCGCCGGTACCGCCTACGCTAATCAGATTGAACTATCGAGCGAAATCAAGACGTCGCATTGTACCGCGGCGTCGTTTCTGAATGCGCGACTAATTGTGAAATATCTCTGGCTGTATGTGTGTGACCCTATACACACGTATAGAGTCTGCGACCGCGGAACAGCATTTGGTCGGCTGGAATTTATTGCCGCTCGATAGCATCGTGATTGAGTGCGCCCGACGCTATTTGTTTAGGGCTACGCGCTTTTTTTTTTTGTTCGCTGGAGAGGGGAATCCGAGCGTCGCTATAGTATTTTTCATTAAAAAGGAAATCTCGTCCAGGTGAATTACACACTACTGCGTCGTCTCGTATATAATATATTTACACATGAATATAATACCGGCTGGTCCCACAGGCTTATCACGAATGAAGTGTATCCATTCCTCGACTATATTGACTCCTGAAGACGAGCAAAGAAGCCGCCGCCGACGACGTTGATATCGAGCTCGCAGATATTGCAATCTTCGAGTATGTATGTGTGGGTGTGTCTTTTATTCTTTTTCGTGTGCCTTTTTGCTGCGACGTATATATGCAGATATTCGGCGGGGGAGTGTATAGGATCTTGACGAATCGATGTGTGCGGCTTTGAAACCGAGCCAACGTCAGGTCGATGCGTCGTTTTTATAATAAGTATATATGAGAGAATTTATTTTTTACTGCGCAGTGAGTAAATAATGGAACGATGTCAAGAAGAATTATAATAGTCCGCAAGTTTTTGCTATATAGGTACTCAAGCGAGACAAGCTCTGCTAATCAGGTCACGGTTAATGAACGAGAGCTTGATCCCGGATAATTAAAACGTTCTTCTCGCTCCTCTTATGTATAGATATATATAGACTCCGTAGCGGTTTATTAAAAGTATCGCAAAAATCACGAACCAATTAGAAGATATATCCGATTTCTTCTTACACTCGCTCTCCGAAGTAATTGAACTAGTTTTTTTATTTCGCCGATGATTGTAAGCTCGCGCGCGGGCTTTCTTGCGGATGAGGAGGAGGAAAATTGAATTAACGCTCGGAAAAACTAGTTCAAGTGTGCACCTACACACACACACACAGTCATATAACGAATCGATCTACGTTGTATATACTCTGAAGTTAAAATTAATAATCCCCGTCGACACAACTTTCCAAAAAGCTCTATATACACACAATTTGCCATGCTTCTCTCTCTCAGCTTCGTTGCGACGAATTTTCCCCATATTAAATAGCGAAGAGCCGACGACGACGACGACGACGACGACGACGACACAGATAAGAAGAGCCTCGCTATATAGCGAGAGCAGAGGATAAAGCCGAGTGCGCGTGACGGCTCGGCAACTCTCGCGATTAATCGCGAACAGTCGCGCGCTCGGCGTCATAAAGCTCGCGAAAAGAGGACGAGCTAAGGCGTCGTCGTCTCCTCCCGTCAAAGAGACTTTGCTGTTGCTGCTGCCTCTTGAAGGAGCCTGGCTTTTGCTACTCCGACGCGAAGCTTCTCAAAGCGGGTCACGTGTGTGTATAGCGCGGCACGTCTCTCTGCATATGCATGTGTTTGACTATGGATATCAGCTTGTGTATGTATGTGTGTGTGTGTGTGTATCCAACTTCCGGCGATGGATCTTTAAAACGCGATCTCGGAAACTGTTTCGGAGGGGAGAGAAGAGGGAGATTCCAATTCAATTTCGTTCCGTGCGGGGATGAAAGCTCGGGCGCTCGAAAGAGCGATTTTGCAGCTTGCATCAGCCAAGAGTTCGGATGTTTATGCCGATCGGATATGATGGATGCTGGATTCTATCATGTGTATTGCTTCAATTTAATTTGGGGAAAACGTTTTTTTTTGCTTTGTATGTAATTTCGAGAACGTTTGTACTGTTATATAGTTTCGTTAATTAGGAGACTACGAGATCATGACCTCTAACTAGCTGCGGCTGATTATACGCGCGAGCCTGCTAAATTGCTAATTAGGTTTATCGAAGGCAATTAGGCAACGATCTATATATATATGCGTAAAATTGTAGGGAGAGAGTCGGAGAGGATTATAGTGTGCGCGAGAGCGAGATTCTCGCAGCGTTTTAATATTAATAAAGCTGCCGAATTGAATTATACTCTCGCGGCCGCTTATTATCTCTCACTGCTGCTGGTTTAAATTCAAATTGCGCGCTGAGTTCGAGCGGATGACGATTGAAAATATTGTAAATCAAGGGATGCGCGGTTCGTTTAACGTAATCATTTCTCGACGCGATTTTAAAACGTAATTTCACTAAAACGCTAGGAGAGAGTCTCCTCGATATAAAATAAAATCGCACGAGTCTACATACGTTTTTCTCCACACTACGCTGCAGGAAAACGTTGGCGCGCGTTCAAGAGTCCGAACTTGAAAAAGCATCAGCGAGGGTTGCCGGTGCGTGTACGCGAACCCTCTTAACCCCTTCTGCTCTATAAATTCTCGCTCGACTCTCTCTCTCTCCGACAGCTGGGATTTTACGACGAACACGCTCTTTTTTTCTGCGTCCAGGAAATTAATAGAAGATGTATCGGACACACGTAGCCTTTGAAAAATCGCGCGCTTCTTTTTTTAACATTCACTCACATGCAGACACGGAAAAAACAGCAGCGAAAGATCATCATTTCGCGGGGGTCGCATTAAATCTTGGGAAAAAAAATATAAAACAAAAAAACGTTGTGAAGCGCAAAGAAAAAATATACAGTCTCGAGACTACGAGGATAAGAATCTCAAAGCTCGGACGCGCGCGAGCACACACACACACACATTCGAAACGACACGTACCGCGATATTTGTCACTTAACAAAGCCGTTGCCCCTCGCATATAAAGAGTCTTCTCTTTCAAAGGACACACACGCGACGACGCGAACTTCAATTCACGAGCTCGAGCTTTTTCTTGAGAAAAGAAAGAGACACCGCGTGTGCAGCGCAGCTTTTTCTCCTCTCAAAGGCGCCGGAAAATTTGCCTTTGCGGAAAAGCTGTGTGTGTATATATATATATGCAAATGCCGGTGATGTGTGTATTTATTATTATTATGTGTGTGTTTTGCGGTTATAACAATTATGTATCCCGGTGGTAGACTGGAATATCGCAATTAGAGGAATTCGAGTAGGTGCCGCGCGGTGTGTGTGAGTGTGTGTTCTGTGAGCCTAAATTCATATTAAGCGCTGCCTAATTGCGACGAGGTGTGTGGCTGCTCCTCTTGCTTTCTCAAAGGCATTCCGGTCTTTATGACGACGTTGTCCCGGGAGACTCTCGTCTGTCTGTATATAGTCGTCGTTATATTTTTGAAAACGTCGTTTATTTTAAAACCAACTATGTCGATTTAAATATATCGAATAGATATGTACATCCTGAAATCAGCAAGTGTGTATATACTATATATATACTCAAGTAGGAAGAAGCCCAGGCATAAATAAAGAAACGAGAGAGAGTAGGGAATAAAAGAAAGAGTCCTTTGTCGCGGCCGGTATAAAAAGGGCTTTTCTCTCGCTGTGTCCGCGAAACGGAAGCCGGACCTTTCTTTATATATATACGTATACGCCGCGGGGATTTTCTCTTGTCCGTTTCTGTGTGTGTGTATATATACGTATATAGACACGCAGCAGCAACAGCTCGTTTCGTGTGCGATCGCTATCGTCTTTCTCGCCTCGAGACGCGGTCTCTTTCTTATATACGAGCGCGCGACGATGCTGTACGTATACGTATAGCTGTGTAATGCGTCCTGTAAAAAGTTTGTTTAGTGCGCGGCAGCCTCTCGAGCACGAGGACGTCTTTTCTTGCTGGCTTCGTAACCTAGAAAATTACGGGAGAGCGCGGCGACCTCTCTCCTCCGGGACGTGTTATATAGAGTTTGTACGTGGAGGTATAGTTAATTATATGATGTATCTTGATTCTCAATTAACGATGTTGTAATATTTTTAGTACCTGTTATACTGCTGTAAAAGTACTAAATACTCTAGTGTGTTTTAGTGGCATCTAAATATTTTAAGTAATTATTATTATAGTAAAGAAAAAGGTAGGCCTATACCTAACTTGAAAGTAAAAGTCGAGGGTGCTTATGTACGATATTGTATTAGTAACTAAACCAAATTATGATTACCAAACAAATTCAGTAAACCTAACGTAATTTTTGTTGGATTTTACTAAAAAAAATGTAACAGTTACTAAAATTCACTTTAGTAACCATCTCGCTAACCCGATTTTCCTCAGTGTATCCAAGTGAATTTGAATGATATTTTCCATTTCGAAAATTGCCGCGCTCGGCTGTAAAAAAAGCGCACTTTATACCTAAGACTATATCCGAACCAATATATACGTATATATCCAAATAAAGTCGACGATTCCGCGCACTCGGCGCGTCTCTTTTCCAAACGGTTATACGATCATTACCTCTCTCTCTCTCTCCTGATGCAGGCTAGCAGCAATAGTTCTAAATTACCGGAATAAGCCAAAGGCAGTAGCGCGAGAACTCTCGACGCGCGTGTAAGAAGGCGATCATGTGCTTTTTATCATCGACAGCAGCTTCTGAATCACGCCTTTATTGCGGAACCCAAGGAGAGAGAGAGAGAGAGTATAGTCGCGCGGCTGACTTGCCTTTATGTCCGAACTTGGAAGAGATATCAGATATCGGTATATATATATAGGGACGCGCAGCTCTTCTTCGCGAAGAGCTCTGAGCATAACTGCACTTGAGTAGCTATATACGCGAGCGCGCGGAGGATAAGGGCCTGTAGATAAGCCTGCGGAGGAGAGCAAACGAGTTTGGCTCTGTCTTAAGGTATATATAACGCACACATACACACACTTGAGAGATGCTGTTCTTGGGTGAATGGCTTGTTTTGATGCCGCTCCTGCTGCTGCTGCTGCTGTGGTTATAGGGGAAAAATTAACGACGGAAGTCTTTGAATTTTGATGGATCGAATTTTACCTTCGCGTTATATACAGGTATATACCATGAATAATAAAAAAAAAATGCCGCGCTATCGTGCGAGGAAGACTTTGAAAGTGTCTTTATACCTCGCAAGTTTTCCGGCGAGTTCATTTTTTAAAAATTAGAACCTAAACGACTATGCGCTCTTGAGGCAAAGTTCTCGTCGCGACGGAATTCTAATGTATATAAGTACCTACTCCCTGTGGGATATATATACTCTGGAGAAAAGGTCGCAAGCTCGATAATAAAATAACACACGCGAGCGAAAACACGTTTTTCTCTCAAAGACGTTTCTCCTATATATACATACTACTTCGGACTAATGGAGCGTAGTCGCAGCCCCGTTAAATAATCACGGCCACACCTCCGTAATTGAAAATTTACGATTCGATACGGCAATTTCGTATATACACCGCAGAGAGAGGGGGGAAGGAACTAAGAGGTAGGCGGGTGAGACGACGACGCTTTCAAAGTGCTCTCGGTTAAAAGCTCATCGGCCCCTTTCTCTCTTTCTCTCTCTCTCCCGCGGGCTATTGTGAAGTTCGCCGCCGTCTCGTACTCGCGAAGGAGAGTAAGAGAGAGAGACGTTAAAGTAAGAGAGAGATCGTTGGCTGCAGTGTTTTTATTGCGGGAATGACCGTCGTCGTTGTCGCATTAGTTCGGACGCGTTTAGTCGCTGTACTCGCCTTAGCGATGGGGAAACGACTAGTGCTTGAATGTAGAAAATAGTCTCGAGTGTTATACAGGAATGTAACTTTTTTTTTCGCTGTTATATAGAGCCAATACATGATGAAAGAGAGTCACAAAGGGGAACATCAGAGCTTTCCAAAAAATCTCTCTCTGTTTCCGACAAAAAGCTCGCCGGCGCGAAAAAGTTGGCCGAGAGAGCGAGAGCTTAGCTGAAGTTGACAAAGGTCGGCGCTTGCACTCTCCGCCCTCTAGACAATGGAGAGAGAGAGAGAGAAAGTCTCTCGCGATCGGGATCCGTTGCAGCTGCAGCTTTTTCCGGGCTCTTAGCGCAGTGTATATCGGTTGCGGCCGACCTTTTAAGCCGGGAAAAGCCGACGACGACCTGCTCCATATTCCAGGTGCAGGTATTTACGCGCTTTTTGCGCCTGTCGAGCTGAGGAGGCAGCGCGTACTATGTGTAATGCAGTTCTGCATAGTTTGGCATTGTTATACTTGGCGTATTGACGCGGCATGACGCAGCTTTGTCGCTGCTTTTTGTATACACACACAGAACCGAAAGCTCGTTATATATACCTCGAGCGAGTTACATTTCCTCTTGAGAAGAAGAAGAAAAAAAATTCGAATCCCACCTTCCACGTGATAAATTTACGAGAGAGACTCAAAGGTCACCGTTATCCTCCGGCTCTCGTAAGTAATGCGGGCTGTATTGGCGAGCGTCCCGAAAAGCGACGGGGTACTGATGTATCATTATACGCCGTTCTCTCTCGTTGGCGATTTATGTTGCTTGGCGCTCAAAAGGGCGACTGCGGAAGCGCGAGAGATTTTTTTTCTCGCGACGACGTGCACGTTTATTTACGAGACGACGCTCTCTTTTGTTCGTCGTGTATTGGAACGATCTTGTCGTGGCGCTGCTGAGTTATAATACGCAACGACGAGTGTATACTGTAGACACGCCGTATATAGAAAATCTACGACGTGTCGACGAATTTCCTTTATAGAGAAGCATTTCCCTTCGCGCAATCGTCCAAATTTTTCGACCTTACATTCCGCGCGATTTTCTCTCGAACGACGACACAGACAAGAGGAAGAAGAGAAGCTTTGCAGACGCGTTTCGTAGCATCGTATTCGCAAGCCCTGATGATGCGAACAATCCCGAAAATTCCGTCGAAGCGCGCAACCAGCCGGAAATCTCCGGGAAAATTGCAAAACTGCAGAGCCTCTATAATATATACTCCTGTCTCTCTCTCTCTCTCAAACTATGTCTGCTGCTGGCAAGATCACGATTCCGACTGCTGCTATTCGCGCCCGACGGGCCGTGTTTACATTTCAATTATCCTCGCGCGCAAGGCTCTCCGGCCATTATTAGTATTTGCATGATTTAGCAGCTGAGGAGCAGAGGCTGCTGCTGCTGCTACTCGAGATATATAGGAGAGAGGCGCCGGGTATAATGAGCTCCAGAAGCGAGGAGACACGGCCCGACGGACACGCGTTTGTGTTCTCTGCTATGGGTAAGCGAAAATCTTCGCCGGACACGCTTCGCTGAAGTTTCGCCCTCCGCGCTCGTTATATTTACTATATATAAAAGATGCTGTGCGTGCTGTATATTATATCGAAGAAATAAGAAAGATATCAGACAGAACGAGAGACGAGTGTATATTATATGAATATTACAAGGTTTTAATATATCTGTTATAATATATAAGCTGCGAAAAAATTCACGCGGCGGTATCCGAAAGTTTTGCGGTGTGCTGCTGCTTCTGCAAACTTCCTAGCCGAAAGTGGAGCTATAAAATTTAAGGCGTGAAATATTTTATCGAACTTTCGCGAACTGAGATTCCGCGCGCGTAAGTGATCCTCATTACTTCTTTAAGCTCTCGCACACAGCCGGTTGCTCTATATACTCTTCATGGTCCGCTGCTGCTGCTACTGCTGGCACGACGACGAGAGCTTTTCTGAATTCTCGATAACATTCCTAACATTTGAAATTCTATCCTTGAGGGAAAATCCCTGAATTCTATCGGGACTAATCCGCGGGAAATCGTCGTCTTTTAGCCGCACGATTTGCTTTTCGATTTTCTTCCTATATACCTGCGATTCCATTTGCGGTCTTATTACAAAGTTTTTCGGCTTGTATTGCATGTGTCGTTTTTTTTTTAATTCAGCGTCGAACATTTTGTCGAATGTCAGTGTGATGGTTTATGTTCTTTTTTCTTGTTTTGTATTACTGACGGAAGAGTTTGCTTGATCCAAATAAATTTGGTAATTGGTACCAAACGATCTATTTACTGAAAAGTAGATGCACTTAAAATAATACACCGAAATTTCAAAATTTGTAATATTTCTGTTTCGAATTTTTTTTTTTGCATTTCTTACACGATTTGAATAGATTATCCTAAAATTTGCATTGACTTTATTATATTTCAACAGATCACTTGCACAAGTTCTAGTATATTTTAATAAGTTTAAGTTTGAATCCAACGCAGTTTTTTCTCTACGTTTTAAAAAAATGATCGACCAACTCATTCGAACTCAAACTCCGCGAATCCAAGAAATTTATCAAGTAATCCCCTAATCGATCACCCAATCATCTCTCCAAAGAAAAAAAAACCTCTGCCATCAAATCGAATCGGTCTCTCTCGTATAAAAACACCAAAAAACCTCACCTCTTTCCACACCGCAAGCAAATACAAACTCACGTACATCGCGCATTTCCACGTTCGCGCTTGAAATCCTCCTTTTTCGCGCGCGGCTTTCTCTCATCTCTCTCTCAGCAGAATACTCGCCGCAGGCGTGTCTCTCGCAGTAGTAGCGTGTCGAGAGATAAAGAGTACCGGCTTTGGAAATTCGTGCGCGCTAAACTCTCCGCTACACTACTATACACACTCACAGAATCGCCAATATATATCGAAACTCACTTCCGATTACGCGCGCGCGCTGTATTTGTAAAAGCTGCTGCTGCTGCTGCTACGACGGCTATTTTACGCTGTAGCTAGAAGTTGTTTTCAACGGTGAATTGGATTTTCGCGGTATATATAAAACTTAGCTGCGAGTGAATTTTTTCGAAAGCTTTCGTTTAACAAGAAATCGCGAGATATAATATCGTTCGTGTTTGTTGCTTCATTTGGACGCGCTATACCGGAGAGAGGAAACTGGGATAGACAAAAGCTCGTCTAATTAACACGGCTGAGAGGCTGTGTGGGCGCAGCTGGCAGCTTGAATGCCAGTCGTCGTTGGAACGGACGACGTCTCAGGGATGCGCGAGACGTTGACGACGACGACGACGGTTTAAGATTTCATTGAGTATAAGGAGAGCTTGCGGCATGTGTACGCACGTCTACTCGTGTAAAATTATTTGTAAATTGCCGATTGTTCAACAAACTTTATACTCGTTCCGGGATAAAATATTTACCGCCGGTGTTTTCTGGTTCTCTCACTAAAAGCAGAAGGTATATGTACGACTGCAGTCGTTTAGAGGACAACTGAGAGCCATTCCTCGCGTTTAGAGCCAAAGGAATTCGAGCGAACGCCACTGTGTCTCACTCTCATCGTCCCGCAGCCATTATCTGTTCTGGAAAGTGGATAATGGTTTTATCGAGGGATCCTCGTTCTTCCCGTGTACAGCAGTACAGTTCCAGTGTCCAAAAGCTCGTTCATCGCTCGAGAACGCAATTACGCGTTAAAAAAATTCGTCTACTAGTCCAGAGCAATAATAAATCGTGCGCGAGAAAAAAATGCCCGCATTCATTCGGCGTCAAGCAAATTACACAGCGTCCGCGGTAGTCGCACCTTTCTCTCTCCTACATATACATTCATATACGCGTGTGCACAGGCACTTTAATCTTCGTCGAATCAGCAGGAGCTACTGCAGCAGCCGACGCCCAGACGTTTCGCGTAATAAGCGCCCCTGTATATATAGCTATATGAGAATCTACCTTCTCTCTCTCTCTCTCTCTCTCGCTGACTCGTTTAATCCGGGAGAGTCAAAGCTCTGCTGCGACGAAGAGAGAGAGAGGGAGAGGCACAGGTGCCAGCGGCGAATGCTCAATCCGGCTGTCGTATATATGCGCGAGTGTGTGTCCGTGGAAACGGCAATTTCCGACGCTGAGGTATGGTGCATATACTGGTGTGGTGTTCGGGATGTGAGGAAGCTTCTGTGTCTCTTTCTTGCAGCGAGAGATTATTTTATGCTTGTGGTCGTCTTGTCGAACGCGACCTTTTCTACTGGGAATTATTCTCGTGCATCATTTATTCAAGAGCTATTCCGATATTGAAATTCTTGAAGTTCATATATAATTATTTTTTCAATTTCATTCGCGCGCAAAGTATATATAAGCGTTGCGAGTACATTTATATGACAAAGTCAAAGTTATATTTAAGGGATAATCAAATACGAGCCCATTTATGGGTATGTACGTATATATACTGTAACTTCATTCACTCTCGTTGAAATTTTAATTTAACCGTCGAGCAGGAAAGCGGAGTCGGGCAAAGTCGAAATAAAAAAAAAAAAATTCAATATACAGAAATTCCGTATGATATGCCGATGCGAACGTATTCAGAGGATTCAAAGGGTTGACGGGGAATAAAATTTGTTGTGAAAATTCAATTCGTTTACGCTTTATTCCGACTCTATTCATGAACTTAAAATATAATAAAAGCCCGTGTGCCACCGGGAATGTGTATGAAGCGAGACGCGCGAGCGAACGGAAATATGCGAAATGAATTTGAAATTTATTGGCCAACCTGTTTTGAGCTTGTAAAATGTTTCGTCTATATACGCGAAAGAAACTCTTTGCACTTGCATGTTTGGGAGAATAAAAATTTTGTAAATGTTGACTAATGTTTGTAATTTTCTTTTTGTTTCAGGTGAGTGACAAAAGCAATACTTTACCGAATATTCACAATACCGTAAGTCAATTAGAAATAAAGTTCTATACATTTCAAGCTTTTTTTAACGATCAAATCCATTTGAATACATTATATTCAGTAATTTATGCAAAACTAATGAAGCATATATTGATCATACAATTACGCTTCAAATTAAAATATGCAACATATAAATTAAAGGAAAATTAATTACGCATACTCGTTACAAAACCGACAACGCCAGAGCAAAAACACTTAAAAGTAAATCATTAGACACCTGCTCGACGAGCAAAAAAAAAAGAAACAGCTTCTCTGCTCAGAAAATTTTCGCACTCGGAATAAATCACGATTCGGGCGTATAATCGATGTATCGAGCCGCAGCTGTCGCATTTGCAAAACTCTCTCTCGCGCAAACGAGAAGCCGACGATGCATAATAAAAATGCGTTACGCGCGCGGGGCACGTGATATATTCGAGACTCGTGTTTTATTGGCGGTTCGTTAACCAGCGTACGTTTTTATATACGCCTCTTTCGGAATGTTTATGCGCGGACATACTATTAAATTCATAATTTTGCAACGTATGCTAATGATTATTTATTGCCGAGAATGAGGTCCTTTTAAACGTGCTTATACGCGAAAAGCTATTGATTGATTGTTGTCATCGACATTTTTTATTACGACGGTTACTAAAGTAGAGTTTACTCCAAGCTAGAAACTTGATCTTTGATATATCGGAAATCCACGCGTGAAATTTGACATAATAAATCAAAGCGTATAAAGTTTGTTAATTAGGTGTAAAATCACGTTTGGACGCGGCTAAATGTTGCAAAGCAAAGCTCTCTCTCGCTTCTATATAACAGCAACCAGCGAGCGCTGGCTCTTGACAAACAGTCACGAGCATAACAACATAAAGTTTTCTCTGTCGACGACTAGCAGGAATGCAAACTTTACGCTGTCATTGTACAAATTACACTGCATTCTATAACATATATCCTCGCTCAATTAGTTGCAGTGACTGTATACCCAAGCACAGAGAATAATTTTAGATATAAAGCTCACACACGTACAAACATAAAAAATACTGGCGAAACAAATATATACATATCGCGAGCAATTAGCTCTCGATCCGAAAAATCAAGCATATGCGCGCGACGTAGTCGTGCGCATGCACCGGTCTGGTAGAGGGGCAGCAGCAAAGCAGAGAGACAGGGGTGGCTGCTACTCCACGTGGCGACGCGGAGTCAGTCGCCTCTGGTCGGGCCGCCGCGCGTGAGTCTCTGTCACAGTTCTCTGTGTTTCTTTTCGCGTCGACGAGGTGAACTGTTTTCGTTTGGTGTTGCAGACTACATACCGGTGCTTTGGTGAGTGAGCTTTTTGATTATATACCTACATATAGCGTTTATTCATTGAAGCAGGTAAATTGCAATGCGTACGTATACACACTGTGTAATAAGCGAGAATTGTAAACAAAGGCTAGTATTTCAGCTCTCTGCGTGTGTGTGTGTGTGTGTTTATGTACGGCTTCGTTGCTGTGCATTTACCACGTGTTGCGACTCATTAGGCTTTGTTTACAGAATACTCTCATCAGTCGTGCTGATTTGCGTAACAGAGTTAGCTTATTTAATATAAGCCTTCTTTTCGCGGAACTGCATCGAGACGCGTATCTATAGACACACGAGCTTTTACCTCGGCTAACGAGGATTTCAAACGAACACGTCGTATATACGTATATAGCACCGCAATCGAGGTATGTTTGAATATTCTTTTTTCGAAAAAGCTTCAAGCTCTGAAAGTATCGAATTTCCGTGTGTAAAAAAAATTTCTAATGAGATGAGAGTCGCCTCCAATCCATCGGTCTTTCTCGCGAAAGAGGCGTCACAGCAGTAGTAGTAGCAGGCGTGATGAACAGTAAACAAAGTTAATTAATCGAATTCGCGCAGCCAGTCAAAATCGAATCAAGTGTTTGACCGATGTTTTTCAACTGCGCTGCCGGGAAATTGAATTTTTTCCATTACTCGTCCTGCCACTCGTTACTCTCTCGCAGCTACGTCTTCGCTCTACCTTCCATCGCGTTGGAAAAAAAAATCTTTTTTTTTTAGAGAGAGAAATTTTTTAGCACGAAAATGCCTAAATCAGAGAGAAAAGTTATTCCTGGAAGCGAGAGAAGCCGATGTGCAAAAAATAAAAAAAAAAATAGTAGTAGTAGTCGACTGCTTTTTTTTCGGAAAGCAATTTTCGAATTTCAGATATATATCCATCGGCCTGATGTCCGGAGTTTATATAAAATAAATTCTACGGAAGGAATTATTTTAGTTTTTATTTTCCATTCGAGAGCTGGAAAGCTTTTAGCGGGATTTAGCTTAAAAAGCGGCGAACGGCGGCCGGTCCGCTTTAATAGAATAAAGTGGATATTTCGTTTGGTATAATTATTAGCGTGTACCGTACATCGGATATGAGAGCTGCAGCTTTTACTTTTTAATTATAGGATTATACCGATGTGTTAAAGGCTAATTTAAAGGGGCTGTAGTATCTTGCTTTCAGAGTAAAGGTATAGAATAATAAGAAATAATTAAAATTTTCTGATTAAATTTTCAAAAAAAAAAGTAAAACATGGAAGCAAATGAGGCGCAAAAATAATCGCAATCAAAAGCGCGGAGTATACAGAAGCAGCCAACTCGATCGGAAAACGTATGTATAATTGGCAAATGAAAATAGTCCGGGAGCGGCGTCAAATATCCTGGCACTCGACGATATACATATTACAGATGCGATAATGAATTTGTACGGCTGCTCCGGGCTACATCATCCCGATGCCGTTGCGGCGTTTCCTGCACTCTCGCTGCCCCCGATGTGTACCTATGAAACATTCCGCGCTGGGAGATAAATGGCCGAAATTTCGAAATCATCGAAATGTTATGGTATATATCGAACGCTCATTCTCTCTCTCTCTGTTGAATAAATTAATCTTCCAGAGTCGTCATCCCTGTGTATCGATCCTATGCAAATATTATGCATTACAAAAATTTGATTAATTGAAAAACATAAACACAGCTGATACGATTCAATTTATATTAAGTAATCAGATGATTATTTCTATTCAAAAACTGTCGGTACGCGTTCACCACGCACATCGATCAATTATATGCTTTCATCCAGCGCTGCTATCAAAAGCTGCGCGCAGTCTTTCATCGCGCTCGTCATACATATATATATTATATACAACATATCGAAGACGTGAAATTCGCGGAGCCCATACGCAGCAGCGGATTAAAGCCGATGCACTGGCGTATATATATATCGAAGAACACGAGTGTATATATAACGGATCAATTTTAAGCCCTGTTTTATAGTCATATATTTCGCGGAGGGCATATGTATAGATACGGAGGGGAACGATTATATGAGGATCGGCTTTTTTGGAAAAGAGAGAGAGAGATGTATATATACGGCACTAATTGAGAGATTATTGAATCGCGCTAATTCGCTACTTCATTATGCGAGGTAATATTGAAATCGACGAGTGATATTTCGAGGGGCACGCGCGAGATATCTATATCCGTTTGGTTTTTCAATTTGCATTCAATTTGCCTTTCGCCGGATTATATAATACTAGCTACTGCGTACGCATTTAATTCTCTCGACTATCGACTCGCAAGTTAAACGCTATGACTATGCGATATAAACGAGTGTGAATATTATAAACGAAAAAGTAACTCCCCCGCGAAACGGATACAAACAGCTGTTATGCTGTTTTTAACAGCAATTAAAACTTTTAAATTTCGTTTTCCACGAACACGTTCAACTTCCGTTGCGAGATGCACGAGAGTCAAGAGTCGAAAAAACACTGGCTTGCGACGGCCGGAATATAATTAAAAGAGGCTCATCGCAGAGGAAAAACTTTTGCGTATCAATCGGGGATTTCGTCCTCTTCGCTCTGATGTGCTATATATATACTGCTACAGCGTGGAAAAAGTGTCGATCACACGAAAGTCGGCCGGTGTGTATCGCGAGATTTTTTTTTTTTGCCCTCTTTCGTGGCCCCGATTCGTCGGTGATCCGAGGAAAAAGCTCGGCTGCTGCTGTTGCTGTCAGTGCTGCAGTGCGTGGTATGCGGCATTGCTCTTATTCGATATTCTCTCTCGATGTGTGTCTGTATATATTAGATAGGGTGTCTCAAATTTTTTTTGCTTATAAATTACGACGATATATAAAGATCGCACAGACTTTATATAATACTGTGGGCAATTATCATAATCTCCGCAGACGTCGCTCGTCGCTTAGAAAAACAAAGGGAAAAAATAAAGGATCTGCATAGCGGTAAAAATAGCTCAATATCATCATTCATCGGGAGCATTCAAAGTTTTTCATCCTGCAGAGCCGCTCGAGGGCCGTCGTCGAGGTTCTCCAACTCTCGGTTATAGGTATATATACCAGGCGTACACACGCGCGAAATGGAGCAAGCGAGCTCTCTCTCGATTCTCTTCTCTTCCTTCCTGTGCCTCTGCTTTTGATGGCTCCCTCTCTCTCTGCATTTGACGTTTCGATAAAGAGAGGGCTATAGGCAGAGCTTCTCTCTCTCTCTCTCTCGCTCAGAGAGACAGCAAAAAAAAAAAAGAAAATAGTGGGTAGGTGTATCGATTATGAAAACAAAGCTTGCACTTCGACGAAAACGAAGCCATTCAGAGCAGCGCGCGAGAGGGACATTTTTTCATCGGCTTGTATGTGTGTACTTTCGCTCTCGTTTTGGCATTTATCCGCGTCGACTTTTTTTTTCGCTGGACTAGATTGATGATTAAAGACGAAGGGTATATATATAGATAAATATTTTCTCCTCGCACATAATGAGATCTCTCGAGCTAATTCAAGCTCTAAACCGTTTGCCGGCGCGCATATAAAGTTTGATGAAGACAAAGCTCGAGACTTTTTTTTTCTCTCCGGCGGCGACGCTGCCGCTGTTTTGCGCGGCAAGTTCCATTAATTATCGCGCGCGAGAAATGTGTATATAGAAACGTTTTATTCAGCCTCGCCGTCTCGCGAATGATATCAAGATAAATTGTGTTTTGACGTGAATGAATTTGCGTGACAAAGCTCGCCCGGGGTCCACTTAATTGCCCGCGATTTTCAAAGTAGCGCTGCAGTAGTCATCGTCTCTCTCGTTATAGAGAATGTACAAGAATATTCTCGATCGCAATGCACGTAGTCCTCAAGAT
This sequence comes from Cecidostiba fungosa, assembly GCA_900474305.1. Taxonomy (NCBI): domain Eukaryota; kingdom Metazoa; phylum Arthropoda; class Insecta; order Hymenoptera; family Pteromalidae; genus Cecidostiba; species Cecidostiba fungosa. The sequence goes on from UCOJ01000732.1 coordinate 64,673, forward strand.
AGAGAGAGTAGACTCCCGATTGAATCGTCGAACTCCCTAACAAGCCTACAAATTGCTCCTGCACAGCTGGAAACTTTTTCCTTCTCTCTCATTTCCATTCGTCCGCACTTACATGATTCCTCTCAATAAAAAAGAAGCCCTAATACCCTGCAAGCCAAGACAAAAGAAAGTTTGATAATTTCATTCCCATTAGCAATCTCGAAAGCATAAATCTTCTCAAACAATACATCAGAAGAAGAAGAAGAAGAAGAAGCGACGAATAAAGTAGTTCTCGCCGCCGCCTCGAGTCTATTTTCTTTTAATAGCTCCGTCGCAAAATCTCTCCTTCCTTCCTTCCTTCGTCGCGACCATATAATGAATCCTTGCGCGCGCGTGAGAACAAATCATTACAATCGCGGCCTTCCCAGCAGTGAGCTGCATATCGATCGATAAGCCGGCTCTCTTTGAAAACGAAATTCAACTATTCTCTTCGAGACGACAGTAGGTTCGTTCGTATGACAGTAGTAGTCGAAGAGAAGAGATTCTCGGAGAATTTAGGATGGATGTGACGAGCTTTCTCTCATCTCGAGCTTTAATGAAATAAGAGCTTCTGACGAGCTCGATTGTGTGTGTGTCTCATGGAAACCGGCTTTTTATTACGTTCTATACAGAATTTATATCGAAGCTCATAAATCGTCGCAAACAAAGTAGCCTCTCTCTCCCTCATACATATACGCGCTTTTAAAAATCTCAGCGTCTTTTATCCCCGCTGCAGCAAAAACAATTTCCGATTTCCGCGCTGGTTTTCCCTCTATCTCTTGCATCCAATAACAGCGGGCCGAATGTGCTGCAGCAGTCAGAAGAAATAGATTAACCTGTAGAAGCCCTTTGACTTACTGCTCTTCGCGTGTAGTAGCCCCCACTGCTGCAGTAGCTATCTGTTTGCCAATAAAAATCGACCTTAAAACCGGCGCAGGGATTTTAATTTCCCATGCGCTTCACGCTCGCCCGGACGCTCTCTCGCACTGCAATTTCGACCGATATTGCCCGGGCCGATGCTCTTTCTCTCTCGTGTTATGTATATGTATATAAAGGGAAACGTGCAGTTTTTTTTCTACGGTGCAGTATTATATTTATATATTACATCGCGATTTGGATAATGAATTCGATCGATTAATCTCGCGTTAATTGTATAATAATGCTGTCGAGGATGGAGGAGTATCGGAACGGCCAGCGGCTACTCCTCGAAGCAATTATGGAAATGGTAATTGCGCTTTTCGCGACGGCTCTTTTGTTCATTTTCACTTCAATGATATATATATAACGAGTCGACGGCGGATTACAAAGAACCTCGGTTTTTTCTCGACGGCAGTTTGCACAACGATCGTCTAATGATATATCCTTTGCGATTATGCGCTCATTGCATATTTCCCGTGTATATATAGAGAGAGAGAGCGCGCGCGGAAAACATAAATCTGCATTGCAGATACTCTCGAAATTTCCATCTTCCGGGACGAAATTCCGAAAATTGCCGGGCCAGTGTGTATATATCAGACACGACGGCTTTGATTACGTCGCGTATATAAGGCGCATCGACTCTCTTTCTCGTCTGTGTGTGTGTACATATTATATATATATATATACCGCATCGACGAAACTCGATACTGTGTGTGTTTTTCGATCGACCTTTTTTTCGGAGCAGAGGGACTTAATAAAGCCGAGTCAATATCGGGGACGATGGAATTAAGACGAGCCTGATGCGAGAGCAACAAAAAAAAAAGAGGGACGAATGAGCTCGTAAAAACAATTGATTGATTGGTTCTTCTTGATGCTCTAATGCCGTAATTACATTCGATTCGGAGAGCAGCAGTATTGGAGTATATATAGTGGCTGGGTTGTGTATGCACGCTTGAAAGAATTCGCTTTTGTAAATCCAACACAACTCGAAGTAGAAATTGCAGCGGGATAAAATAAATGAAATTGCGTGTATAGAGAGCAGGCGTGTGCAGTAAAATTTAACTGAAAATTTCATCGAATTTCCAAGCGCGCGCATTGTGTACTGCACTCAATAAAGTAGTCTCAATAAAATTACGAAACATTCCGCAGTAGTGTATATCTACAGGCATCAGAAAAACCGGAGCAACTCTGTCAATTTCGAAATACCCTCTAAACTCGTCGGCGAGTAGCAATAAACCGCGCCGAGCGTCGTCGTCGTCGTCGTCTCGAACTGCGTCCTCCCCTCCGGAAACAAAGTCGTCGGAGAGTCCAAGACACTCGTATTTACCCGTCGGCCGTCGGCAGCGCGTACTTCCTCTCGGAAATCTAATCTAGCTGTGGCGGAAACCACCAGCGGCGCTCCGCCTTCGTATTTGCACCCGATCGCTCGATCACCGGCTGCTGCTGCTGCTTCTTCTGTCCCTTGACCTTCTCTCCTTTGTCCTCTTCTTTTCTGGGCTGTGTATAAAAAAAAGAAACGTCTCTCCTGCGCTTGATTAACGCGAGAAGAAGAAGAAAGAGGGGGAGTGTATAGTGTCGTGCGTCTCGAGAGCGACGCGTTGGTCGATGGGTTATTTCGTCGATTGGAACGCGGTGTATAGGGATGGATGTCTGCGGGGGTCGATTGTTTCGCACCTCTGACCCGCATAGCTCTGTCGAGGGTGTGTGTATATAGCTCTGCCGATGGCACGGGACTCGGGATTCTTTAATTAGCGCCGGGCGATCGGGTATATAGACTGGGAGAGAGCGATGCGTCGGATCTGGGACAGGGAGGAATTGCCCTGGAGGGTGGATTCCTTTTTTTTCTTTTTTTTTTTTTTGCTCTTTTGGTGATGTGTTTTGGGATTGATTCTAGATCGATTTTTGATGTTCTAGTTTTGAGGCTAGAATTTTTTTACTGTTTACCTGTATTCTATAAGATTATACAATTTTTGAAAATTTCACAAAACTGACCGTTCAGAATTCACTTAAATTTTGCAGAACGTTAGTTAAACAACTAACGAATAATCTGAGTGCATGTAAAAAATGGTTTGGAGCCGGTGAGCGTAGTAATAAACAAATAAACACACTGCGCGTACACACAATAATCGGGATATTCTTCGCGAGAGACTGATATACACAATAATTGTAAACATTATATGTAAACAGCCGATTGAGCATAAATCTGAGCAATGAACTGAATAATTGGGAATGAAGTCATCGCAATACCGCGCGGCTCTAGCACGACTACCATATGCTGCACCGCGTTCTACTTTACCGATATGGCCCAAGACCCCGTGGAAAGGGTGCATTAACTGTTAACGAATATGGGCTCAATCCAAATACCCCATAATTTTGGATTTATAATGAATTTATTCATTTGCTGCAAAGCAATACTTCTATCAGTGTACTTATTCCTATTCGGTTAGGTAATTATTAATTTCTATCTTTATTATCTGCATTTTACCTTACCGAGTACCATTAGTAAACATTACTAGGTTTTTCTCTCCGTGTACTATTACAAAAGAATTTTGTGATTTTTTTCAAAGAAATCGAGAGTGCCAATCTTTAGTTATAGCAATATTAAGAAAATCTCTGTGTATTTTGTATATCTGTAGATATTATAGATTCTTTCAGAATTTCTTTTGTGACAATAACTTCAAACTGGGCCTAGTCCGATATTGGGATGAGTCCACTAACGCAAGTTATATATATATAGTAGTATTAACTGTGTAAAAACTGTGTATTAACTGTGTATAAAGTAGTCTTAACTGTGTATAAGTATACCTAAAATGCTTCTATCGTGCCTTAAAAAATGATTTAAGTTGGCGATAAAAGTAAAAAAATCTAAAATCTCAAATTTTGGTATGACTATAACTTTGCAACGAAGGCACCTTTTGAGGTCTGAAATTTCTTTACGTTCTTTTGAGAGTTTACAGAACTAGGAAAAATATTTAGCCGAGATTTAAAAAATGTTGCCAAGAGTTGACGTGGAATGCCCCATATATATATATAATGTGGGTGTTTCTCTGTCCAATCGAAGATGAAAAGAAATAAATATCGCTATAACCCTGGGAATATGTTCTTTAAGTTGCCAAAGGATCCCATCGATTTTTTCAGATTTTTTATCAAGAGGCGCGACAGCACCGCGTTGGCAAGAAAAAGTACGAAGTACGGTTATCGAATAGATCAAGATTTCATGAAGTACAATATAGCAAGGAGAATATGCTTTGTAAAATATGTGAAATCTCCCAAAAAAGCTTTTTCAAAAATAAAAATCTGTTCAAAAGTTAAAATATCATTTTTTGGGAAAACTAATTTTAGCATTAATTTTAGAAAATTTATCAAGATATAATAATACTTTTTATATTTAGAGATTTCACTACTTATATTAGTCTTTTTCTTGCCACTGTTTTCACTTTTGAAGACAGTTTTTTTTGGAGATTTTAAATATTCAATAGTATTAGTTTTTTTATTCAAATCCGTACGAAATGTTACACCCTAAAAGAATTTACATATGGTTGTTTACATAAAGTTTTTTATTTACTTTGTGCCCAATAACGATTTTTAAAAAATAGCAGTCAATTTAAGTATTTGCAACGTAAGACCACCCAAGTTTTTTTTTGTAAAAAACTCATTTAACACACTTTTAATCAATCATTTTCCTTTATATACATATATATCCATGTAAGATTTACCTGCCCTTCTGAGTCAAAAGTTTTTTTTTGTAAGCTCCGTGTCTAAGTTATAGAAAAGGGCCTTTCTACGTTTTTAGATGAAGGAAAATCCCCTACAATCGAATATTTTGATATTCTGTCTTTTTTTTTCTTTAGGTTTCAACGTGCCCTCTTTCTTGAGACTTTTCTTTCAAAAAGAACAGCTCAAACCGCTTCAGAAGGCCCGACAAGAGACCGCACAAAGGTATCGACTTTTATGACTATCCTCTCGCTCCCCCCTCTCTCTCTCTCTCTCTCTCTCTCTCTCTCTCTCTCTCTCTCTCTCTCTCTCTCTCTCTCTCTCTCTCTCT